>JACCIZ010000176.1:0-148829 GCA_025506415.1 Flaveria robusta
AAAACTTACGAAAGATAATATATATCTAAGTTAAACTTGAAGTAGAATATATTTTAAAAAACTATTAAAATATCAAATTTCACCATTTTCTTAAAACATTCAAGAAATAATCATTTTATCTTTATCTTCTCTTTAGTGTGAAATTTCAACTACACCATTTAATCTTACTATGTTAATGTCTACTCATCGACTATATCTCTTAAAATAGACTTTATAAGCTATTATCTTTGCTAATATTATTCTTCACTGGCATATGCTAAATTAGTTGTGAACTGTTTTTTTTTTTTTTTTTATTTTTTTTTTTCGCAATGTTGTAATAAATGTCTTTGTTTAGATGCATTGAAAAAGTTAACTACGTTTAAGTTTTAACATCACTAATGACCAAACACGTTGGAGACCAATTCCATTCAATTTATGATGCAACTAACTTTATACATTAAACAAAAGAATGGCCCAACATTTCAGTTCGATCTTGCGCAACCTTTCAATAGATATGGTTCACCGTGAGGACCAACCCACCAAAGCAGCCCGACCCAACCCAAACCAACCAGCCCATGTCCATCATGACTCCGTTTTAAAATTATAGATATTCGATTTCAAGTTGGGTTCAGTATGGTCTTGACTCGACTAGACGCACACCATTGTCATCAACTTAGCTTATGATATGACTATAAAAATATTCACTAGTTTGATAACAGGTGTATAATTGCTAGATTAAAAGGCTGTCAACGAGAGCATTGTCAATAATGACTCACAGGCATCCCGTCCCATCTCTCCATCATGTTGATATTGTTTGCCCCTATTTGGTATGGATTCCTCCTACCCCACGTCCCTCATGGATGACATTCATCCACACAGACACAAATGAGTGTATGCGTTTCTTTAGGAATGCTCTTTAAGATACGTCAAAAAAAAATATTGTTTCTTGCTCACACTCAGTAACCAAAGTTAGTGAAAATTAAGTATATACATGCTCATTGGATGATAACCCTTGTCTGAGAAAACATTGGCACCGTGTTAAGAATCGTTAATAACAAAAAGCCATAAAAAACTTGTGTTCTTGCTAAGCTTGTAACCCTTTATTCAGCTAACGAACGATAATTATGAGATTAACTAAGCCATTATATCACACTGACTAATTTGTTCTCTTTTCTTCTATTATGTATGTATGAATTTGAGGTATGTAAGGTTGCTATTGTCTTTATTTTTCTAAAAGCATATAACTTTTTATGCAATATTTTTTTTAATACATCATAAAATCAAGCTTTTTATCATCTTTATATAAGTAGTATTGCTATATATTTTTTTTAAATTATATTATTTAAAAACATCTATGTGTTGTGCGTATAAATTACGTGATTATTTACTGCGTAATTATGAACATAACTTGCGTAATTATGATATAACTTGCATAATTATAAATATAATTTGGGTAATTATTTTTTATAATATGAGTAATTTTACTTTGCGTAATTATATATATTACTTGCATGTAATTATGAATATCTTGCGTAATTATGCACTTTATGTGCGTAATTGTGCCGCGTATGAACTATCCATCCGCCAAAAAACACGTGTCACGCCTTGGTAATTTTACACGAAAATTACACTTTGTATAGTAATCGCCCCCTATATTATAATACTAGGTTAGTCCCCGTGTATTACACTGATTGACTAAATAAATATCAAATAATTAGTACTAAAAATTTATGTATTATAAAATCATGCTTGAAGATAAAATATGATTATATTTGCGTACAAATAGCTAGTTTAAGTAAATAATAATTATGTATTTTTTTAAACTTTTGTTTATCAAAAATTGATTTTTAATATTTTGTTTTAAGAAAAATGATAAAAAAAAGTTTATCGTATTTTGTATTTTATAAATTTTGTTTTTAAAAAGTATGTTTTTAATAAAAAATAGGTTTTTAATTTATTAATTATACATTTTTAATTTGAATATGCTATGAGTAATTTATTAGTATTTAATATTATTATTAACAATATAGAGAAATAAGAAAGTAAGTATAATAAGTCTTATAATGTTTCAAGCTTATTTAGTTTTTTTTATAGATAGATGTATAGTCTAAAACCATTATTAAACGTATTATAGTTAATCATAAACACGAAAAGTTACAGTATAATATTTTAATATAAAATATAATTAAAGTTATACATACGTAATAGTTCAAGAAATAAAACAATTATACTATTTTTAACTCTCTTATCTAAATAGTTTCACTTTTAAACATTTGCTTTTATATTTTTTTAAATATTTTTTATAAAAATATTTTTTTTAAACACTTGTTTGTAGCGATTCTGGTTGTTTAAATAAGACAGTTTTTAACAAATTTCATCAGTTTATAATGCTTTATAAAAACAAATAATTAAATATTTTATTTAAAAATATCTAGTGTTTTAGAAAATTTCATATTATATAAAATTTTAGTTTTTTTTTATTATTTAGATTTTAATTAAAAGATTTGATTTCTAATTTCTTTAATAAAATCTATTTAAAAAAATAGTTTGATTTTTAAAAATTTAGATAAGAGAAAGAAATATAACAATTAATATATTTATTTAATAAAGAGAGAAATTTGTATGTGTATTTAAATTACTATAATACCCTTTTGGATGGAAAATTGATTTGTGAATTTCTAGAAAAATGACAAGTGGCAAAATAGTGGGATAAGAGATGGACAAGTGGCAAAGAAAACCTTGTTTTATTAGATGCTATAGATGTGTCGAAGAAGTGTTAGTAAAAAAAATAATTGGTTCTGTAAATGTGTGATTAAAGAATTTTGTTTTAGGAAAGGGAATTGTACGATCCTTTTTCGAATAATAAATGTTATTTTAATCGGGTACATCTATTCGTTTCTCAACTAGGAAAGCACCCCAATCCCCTTAAAAGAAAACTATAAAAAAAAAAAAAAAAAAAAAAAAAAAAAAAAAAAAACCACTGCTCAACTCAGAGCATTTTCACTAAGCGAAACTTGAACCAACGACTTTCTCTAAGGAAGCCACCGAGATACCGCATCATCATATCGCCAATGGTGGTTAAAGATTTTTTTAGAGAGGTGATACACCAATTCTACACTTTTAAATCACTTACATTTAAACTTACGATTGATGTAGTGTTTTGTAATCAAATATAGAACGTAAATTCTGATAATCTTCTTTGGAACGATCTAAAATCAAAAGATGGATGTGTATTTTACGACAAGTAAATTAACAATAATACGAATTGAATATTATACGCATTTATTTGTAGAAAAATAAAAGTCAACTTAAAGAAATATATATTTACGGTTATTAGATTTTAATAATCATAATTTTTATTTATTGGCCGGGGTTGATACCAACTCAAGAAATACTTACAGACACTCCCAACTTTAAATTTTTTTTCCTCCAATGATCTTTTACTAACTAAAAGTTAACATCGTTAGTTTTTTTGGATGATGTGGATTACTAATATGACCAAAACATTAAGTAGAAAGTTCAAATCATCCATCAGATCTGTCATTCTGAAACTTACGCATCCTTAAACCTGTCAGTTTTTACATACTGATTTGAGCCACTTGACTCGTTGGAGATAGATTTCAGGTGAAGATGGAGGCTAGACACCGAAATACGGACCTGATAGACGTTGGACGACAGAGGAATTGAATAGTGGCTCAAAGTTTGCCCTGTTTCATAAAAAAAATAGATTTCAAGTGAAGATGGAGGCTAGACACTGAAATACGAACCTGATAGACGTTGGACGGCAGCGGAATTGAATAGTGGCTCAAAGTTTGCCCTGTTTCATAAAAAACTAACAGTGTTTAACTCTCAGTTAGTAAGAGACCGTTTGAGGAAAACAAGTTTAAAGTTGAGAGTGTTTGTAAATATTTATTGAGTTTGGATTAACTTATCAATAAATGAAAGTTGAGATTATTAAAATTCAATCTATAGTATATAATAAAAGAGTAACTAGGATGCCACATGACACTCTCCTGTTACTTCTCAAAAAAATTTCCCGCCTAAACTAATATATTATTTTAGTTAAGATTTTTTATTTTAAGAAACTAAATTAATGATTCATTTTGTTTTTAATTTAATTTTTTTATATTATTAACTAAATTATGTAATCATATGTTATTTCAAATTATACATACTTTTATAGTCAAATAAGATTTAATTGAAAAAAAGCTTAAAAAAAACATTTATTGATATATTATATATTTTGGGTTAGTGTCAATTTAAGACAAATGATTTTTATTTCACACGGGTCAATTGTATATTCTATTATACAAAGAAGTATTCGAATATATATAACTTAAAAATATAACTTTTTATTTTTTATTATTTTATGTAATATATAATTTAATCATACGAAATATTTATACATTTATGAATTATATAGTTTTTATATTTTCAACCTGTGTATTACACGGGTATCTAACCTAGTAATTCTATATTTATATAATATATTAATATTTTATCTATCTTTGTATTTAACGGTACCGTTCTTAATTTCTATAGAGACAATACATAATTATTAACTTTGAAAACAACATATATGAAATTTTTACGGAATGATCTATATGTAAGTTAGAAATATTCTTATTAAAATAATTGCATGTTCCCCAAAGATCCAACAACGTTTTCTTGAGGAAGTAGCCTTACCCTCCCCAATAACCACAAAAACAGACTATTCTCTATTATATAGTTTTCTAGTAGTTCTAGAGGTCCTATTCAATCCTAATCAATACCACCCTAAATTACTTCACTGTAGAGTCTCAAACCCTCACTAATTTGGCTGAGGGCATTCAATTACCCATGTACTGTTGGGACAATGTCTTTGGTACCATTTTTTTAGTTCTCTTGGGTTATATTCAACTGATTTTTCTATTAACTACTAACATTAAGAAATAAAGAAAAAAAGACCAGTATTATAAACTAAAAAGTGTATGTGATGTAAAAAACAGTTTTGGTTATATAACAAACGCCTCTCATCGCGGAAAGAACACGAAAAAAAAAGAACAATAAAGCAGATGAAAGACTGTATTTTTTTATGGAGTATTATAAAGTGAAGTAAAAGTAAAGTCATAACACTTGTTTATGCACAAAACATGATCTAATCACAAGCTTGTGAAATTTTATAAATGTGGTATGGATAAGAGAATTGATATAGATAAGTTGAGTAGCGTTTTGTATAATCTTTATTTTATATTTTTATATAGTTATGTCGTAAAATGGTATGTAATATTGTGTTATGCAATATTTTCCTTCCACGAAAACGATATAAAAATAACACATGAACAAAAGAGGGAACATGTGTTAAGTCAAAAGTTTATCACACTATCATAGTGTTTGTACAAGAGCTTTCAAAATTTAGACTCAAATTAGATACACAAGATCCAAAAAGCTAACTTTATGTCCCTCTTTTAAATCAATTTGATTAAGACTTTTGAAATTAAGTGTATATTATTTTAACTAAAATTACTAGCATCTATTATCTTGCCAAGATACATTCGAATCATGTTTGCCGAATAAAAAAAAAAGATTCGCGTATCACATTTTAAACTTACCTATACTAACACACATTATTCTAGTTGTGTTTTTGTTTTTATGACACAAATAAAAGTCAGTTGTTATATTGTCATTGTAATTTTAACCTGATTTCATCTAAATCCTAAGAATGTTAACCATTCGAACATATGCAAGACAAAATCTCATTACTATATATAGTTAGTTTCAGTTGATCCAAAAACACATAAAAATATAAAATGAAGCAAACAACAACCATCTTCCTAGTTCTTTTTTCTTTACTTGTAATCTTGTTCGTATCATGCGCTGATGCTCAATCTTGCAAACCAAGTGGGAAGTTGAGAGGTAAAAAACCACCTCATGGGAAGTGTGTGAATGAACCAGATTGTTGTAAAGCTGGAAAGTTCTACGACACATACACATGCTCTCCTCAGGTCACTAAACATACCAAGGCGAAAATGACTATAAACAGTTTTGAGAAGGGAGGGGATGGTGGCGGGCCATCTGAGTGTGACAACAAGTACCATTCAAATGACACGCCAATTGTGGCACTGTCCAGTGGGTGGTACAATAAAGGGAAAAGGTGTTTCAAGTTTATTAATATACACTATAAAGGTAAGAGCGTCAAAGCTAAGGTGGTTGATGAGTGTGACTCTACTCTGGGATGTGACGCGGAGCATGGTTTTCAGCCTCCGTGTCCTAATAACGTTGTGGATGGATCTAAAGCTGTTTGGAGGCCCTTGGGGTACCTAAGAGTGAGTGGGGTGAAGCAGAAGTTACTTGGTCCGATGCATAATCGTGCTTGAAAGTTGAAACTGGTTCAATAAATGAAATGGTTCGACTTTTAATGTAACCCTTACAAGAATAAAGAAAGCGAACTATTTTGTGCTAATATTTCCTTCATTGAAGGGAATTTCAAACTAAGCTCCCACTATTTGTGTTTATTTTCTACGTATTATCTATATATTAAAAAACCAAACTCATGAACAGTGATTTTAAGATTGTGAGCCGTTCATTTAGTAATCAATGGCTGTGGTTTTTAGCTAGAGTGAGTGATGACAGTCATCACACGTGTCCTCATCCACTGACAACTAGCAATAGTCTCCCTTTCTCAGATGCGTGTATTACAAGATGTTGATTTTGTTGTCTTTTTATTTTCTTTATCTCACATGAATGTCTCTTTCTTATCCATTATGATTTTGAATCAGTGTTATCTAGAGAGAGAGAGTATGGCCGTTGTGTGTCGCCGGTGGCTCTTCCTCATCCGACGATGTCCGCTCCCGCCAGCGGTGTCGGTGGTGGCACTTCGTTCCCTGGTTTTTGCCGTCTTTGAGTGGTTTTTTTAGAGAGAGAAAGTGATGGGTGTGGATTTGGTCAACAATTGTGGACCCGCCGACTCTGGTTGTCACCTTCTTTGTTCTCCGGCCACCCTGCTAAGGTGGCTTTCGACCGTCGGTGGATTTGTTGGTTGTAGGTGGCGTGGTGCGTTAATCGCCACTGCTTCCACCAGCCTTAGGCCCCACCGCCAGAGTTCTGTTGTCAACAGCATTGCTGACGGCTTTAAGTTATCCGACGGTTGATACACTGTCCCTACTCTCTCTATCTCTCCCTCTCTTGATTTTCGCTAACGAAGTCGGCGGCTATTTGATCGGATGGTGGCGGTGACCTCCCCTTTTTCTGTCGAAGGTGACGCCGCCTCTACGGTTTTGATCTACTGCCGTCGGGCTATTTTCCCCCGTTTTGTACGACACCCTTAATTCCATCCCTATCTGTTGCAAAAGTTTGTTATTGTTAGAATCGATGACGATGAATACACTTTCATCTGAGATATATGGTGTTGATCGGGTTTTTTGTTGTTGACCTATGTTGTGGGTTTTTTGAACCCGTTGTTGAATGGTAAAGACGATGATTTCACGGTCATCCGAACCTTAAATGTATCTGTTTGTTGTCATGGCTTGGTAAATTGAGACGTTTGCAGACACAATGAACTAAAACTTATAACAGTATAAATAGTTATTTTTTATAAACTGTTTCAGTTGTTTGTGGTACAAGATGTTGTTGCTCCGACATGTACGTTGTCATTGTAGCTTTTTGTTGCTGGCAAGTGCCGTGGTGATGACGATGATTTTAAGGTCATCTGAGCCCAATTCTGAACGATGCCTATGCCCGTATGTAATCTAAGACATTGTCGGGTTGCGCATGGTGGTACAGTCTGGTAAACAATGGCAGCTTATGTAAACATTGATTTGGTTCCCTTTGACAGGCGATGACGATGCCAAAAAATGTATCAGTTCCTTGTCATGGCTTGGCGAATTGAAAGGTTTGCAGACACAACGAATTGACCTCTTCTATCCGAGCGTAAATCTACGAAAAATGACAATGATGCTAAGAACGAAATAAGTAAATAATATGGGTTTTTACGCAGCGCTACGCGCGCGCCGGTCAAAACTCTAGTTCAAGTTAATTTGAAACTTATGTTTCATAATAAGATATTGGTGTGTTGAAATCGAAGCAATAATTATATTAACCAGATAAATAATCGAAATAATTAAACTGAAGCAAAAGTATGCTACTAAAAACAAATCATCACTAATGGTTGGTAATAATTGTCGATTACTCTTTTCAAAGGCAAATTCAATCTATATCTTTATTTTTATATTATAATAAAAGGGTAACTAAGTGTGACACATGGCACCATCACATTCATCCTTATCAAAATTTTTCCGTTTCTCTCTTCTATTAAATAACTACATTAATTACTAATAATTTTATTTAATTCTTTTTTAGATTAAAATAGTTTTAGATAAATTAAAAAATAAATCTTTTTATTAATGTTATTTCTAAAGAAATGAGCTTTTATAGAAAGAAATTTTTATAAAACATCAAACTTTTTTAAACATACGAAATATTTAAAAATTGGTGTTTTTAAAAAATAAAAATTTTACAAACCAAAAATAATTAAAATTGAGATCTATATTAATGAAATTTTTAAAATTGATATTTGTTTTAAACAGTTTGTTTTGAAATAAAATATTTAATTTATTTTTTTAAAATACAAAAAAAGTTTAAAAAGTTGATATCATTTTATAACTAATAAAACTTTATTCTATTTAATATTTTATTTAATCAACCCGTGTAATACACGGGTTTACTAAAACCAGTATAATACTAAAAGAGTAACTTGGGGGGACACTTGTCACATTTCTAGCCCCCCTGATTTTGTTTTTCCCGCCTCTCTATCCTTTAAATAAATACGTAAATTAAGAAATATTAAATAATTTTAATTTTTTCTTAGATTACAAATAGTTTTTTAATAAATTAAGAAATATGTCTTTTTATTAATGTTATTTTTCACATTCTTTCTCACTAAATTTTTTTCGTTTCTCTCTCCTATTAAATAATTACATTAATTCCTAATAATATTATTATATTTAGATTAAAGATAGTTTTTTAATAAATTAAAAAAAGACCTTTTTATTAATGCTATTTTTAGAGAAATAATTTTTTTTAACATAAGAACTTTTTCAAAACATTAAACTTTTCTAAAAATATATAATATTTTAAAATTTATATGAAAATTTTTATAAACTAGAAATAATTAAAATTGGAGCTATATAAGGAAATTAAAAAAATATATTTTTAAAACTGTTTCTTTTGAAACATAATGTTTAATTTTTCAAAAAAACAAAAACAGGACAAAACAAAAATTTAAAGAGTTGATATTATTATTTTATTACTTATAGTCCTCACTCATATATAATTTTAATCATATCTTATTTTAAAATATCGTTTAATAATTAATAAATTTTTTATTTTATTAAATATTTTATTTTTTTAACCCGTGTAATACACGGGTTTACTAAAACTAGTTATATTATAAAGAAAGTTCTAGTAAGGAGCTAAATTACATGAGAAGTATATAACACAGTAAAATTACATGTCAAAAGAACACCAAGATGCCTAATTCCAATTCTTCTTTTTTCTTTCTATTTTTAATACATAAGAATGAAGTGATCTTGATTTCTTCAACTTGATTCTTTGGCTTCACAAATCATGGAATTAAAATCTATACCCATGATTTTATAATTGTTGGCAAGTGATAAAATATACTTCCATGGACTGGATAATGATATTTTCACTAGAAACATCTTTGAGTCTCTACATCATCCATGAATTGCTTTGACAAATTTACTCAAATTTAAATCTGCAAAGCCATTTTGTTAGAAGAGAGAGGTTGATAGCCCTAACACTTTCAAATCCCCAACCTCCTTGTGACTTCGGAGCTAAGAGTCTATTTCAAGCAGTCCGAAGATAAACAAGATTACTACAAAAATAAAAAAAGATTGAAGCATAATATCTATAAATATCCATAGGTGATTATGACCAATCACCGATACACATCCTAAACAAAGAAATGACTTCCAACGATGAACTTTATAGATGAAAATATTTAAAGGTAGTTTCCAACAATTATCAAGGGATTACCTACACGTACAGATAAGTTTTTGCATTGTAAGTGGGAATTATTCTTGATGAACTTCCCGTTGGTTATCCAATGAAAATTCTAAAGATAAGCTTCTGTCCATATTTTCTACGTGTTGTTGGTGGGAATTTGTGTTTGATAAGACTCCGTCAGGGATCCCTCGATGAATTGCATGTCGTTGATATGCTAGTGATATTGAAATGTGATTTGCTAGTAAATTCCGTTAATAATCTCTTGGTGATCCCAATAATAACTTCCATTGATAGATTTTTGGTAAATTCTTTATCTGCACAATACTTTCCCATGAACTATCATTGACGACGACCACTTTCATCAAGGGAGTTCTAATGGATATATTTGTCACTAAAAGCCAAATATGTTTTATTTTGTAATGATAGAGAGTTTGGATGTTACTATTAGAATTAAACGAAATTTTGGGTTTGGTTTTTTGAAAAAAAAAAAACAAAACTGACATAATCCATATATATTACTTAATTTTCATATATCACAATTATTTATATAAGGTTTGAGAAGCTTATTTAGCAAATAAGACTCTAACTCACAAATAGTGACACGAAATGAAGTAATGATGTTTATTTGGCATAAGGTTTGGCTAATAAGTGAAATCGAAAGACACTATGAACTCAAATTAATCTGATCAAAACCAAATGATAGTCAAATCTAAATATACACAAACGTTATGTTTGATTTAATGTAAAAACTAAATCAAACACCCATACGAAAAGTCAACAATAATAGACTATTTCCAAAACTACCCCTCTAGTCATATTTCTTGCGCCGTTCATATTTTAAATAAATAGTTGTTGTTAATTCGTACATTTCACACAAATTTATCAACTTGTACTGTAAACTTATTCAATATATACTTTAAAAGAGAAGTGAGCGAATAGTTTCGTGACCGCTAGGCATTGTTTTTTTTTCTTTTCGTATGAAAACTGCAACATGTCAATGAATAATATTATGATGATTGATGTTAGATATGATTACTTGAGAAGCCATTTGGTGTAAAGGTAAAGAGGATTGGATTCAAACTACATGACCAAGGTTCATACCGTGTTATCAACATCTTTTTTTCTTTTCTTTTTTTGTTTTGCTTTATTGTTTTTTCAACAACATGATTTTGTAAATGTAATTATATGACTGAATCTTGTGTTTTTCAGAGTTTATTATTTAACTTTTTTTTTGCATTTTGTGGTTTGTTATGTTTTGTTTTTAATTTATTTTGGTTCAACATAATATTAAGTCACCTTTACGATGTAATACGTGTAAAAGCTTAACAGCGGAGTGAAAGTCAGTGCGGGTGAGTTTTTTGATATCTTTCTTGACCCCTAGGGTATTACATTGGAATGGCAGTCGTTGTAACACGTTTGACATCTGCGTTTTGATATTTGCAATTAACAGAAGACCCCGTAGCGCTGTGTCGGGGTGAATTCTAGTTGTCTTATATATTATTACTAAATTATAGAAACGTCTAACAATTTTATAAGGAGAAAGAACAATCACCTGTTGTTCATGCTCCAAGCTTTTAGATTCAATCTAGGTTAATGATAGCAACAATTGTGTAGTGACTACGCAAAGCCAAGTGAAGTGAATGATAACATTGGGTTAGTGGTTCTTGATTATTTTCGTAATGAAAATGACATAGGTAAGAAATTGCCTAGTGATTCAGGTGAAGTGACAAACTATAAATGCTTTGACGTTTTTTAACATGTTTACTATTGAAAGTGAAGTAAAAAAAAAAAAAAAAAGGTTGATCATTTGGCTGCTACTGCCACCATTTAATACTGTAGAAACTAAAAGGGTGTTGCTTATCTTATAAAATACTAAAGCCAGTTGTTGAATAAAGTTTTTTTTTTTTTTTTTTTGTTGGGATCACGTTGGTGTCCGATTTGATTGAGAATTTTCTATATGAGCAAGTATTGAAAAGTTAAAAGATCCTAAAAGGCCACAAGCCCACAAGGTGATAGAACCCAATTATTTATGTTTGTCCAGTCATTAAATACATAACAAACTCAAATTTATTTTGAAAATTTTAAGAGGCTGTTAGAAATCCCTTACTCGACTCGGTCAGAAGGTTGTGAGCAGGTAAGTTTTTGTTTCAAAACTGACCGGTTAAGACCCGAAATAATGAAAATCAAACACGCTGAACGGTCAAAATGTTTGACCGGTTCAGTGAGTAAGACATTTTGATAAGGTTAGAAGCAAATCAAACAGCCCCTAAGTTCTTTGAATTACAAATCTTTTGATAAATTCAAATTCAAAAATCCACTTCCTTGTGACAAGTGACAATTTCTTTAACTATACCAATCATAGACTAAGCAAGCAATGTTATCATTAGTTCTTGAGACCCTCAATCAAGTTTTCTCACATTTTCTTGTAACCCGTGTTGATGAGTGCAAACTCCATCATGAAGGTTTCATTCAAAGCATGGGTGAAAACCCACTCTTGGGTCTATTTTACTTTAAATTCAAAACATCCACTGATTTATGAAATAAATAAAACTAAATGTGTGTGCGGTTAGTTACATCAAAAGCTGGATGTCCTCGTACGTCATGAAAAATTCAAAATTTCCAAGATGGTATTGGTTGACAATGTCAACTGTCAAGCAAAGGTTATCGCGAAGTATAGAATTTGTGGTTCTCAAACAAGAAATCAAACATAAAACAAACTAAAACGTATCAGATTCGGGTTCAATCTTCAAACAATCAAACTTATTTGGATTAATCTCTGAATCGCGAAACACTATCAGATAAACCTATTTACGGGTTACTCGCACAATGATTTATCGGATTAGATTTTTTTTGATGTTCCATGATGATCTCTCAATGAAGATATTGTAACCATATATCCCCCTTTTTGCTCTGTATTTGATCGAGTAACAAGAAAAGAAGATGCATCTTGATTCTGCGTCCATTTCTTTTCTTTTATGACCAAAGTCTACCCACCATTTAATAAGTGGGCTCTACTTGAGTGGCCCAAACTAATTCACTATGTGAATCCAGTAAATTTCAATTAAACCAACAACTAATCAAATGAGCCCAACTAATATAATTAAACTTAATTATATAACCCAAATAACATTTTGAATTGAATCGAGCCCGGACTCTCGCGACACCTAACTTGTTTAATTTCTAATATTGTTTACTCGATCAATAAGTTAATCCAATGCACTAAAATACACGTTGATAACACTAAAATTACCAACACAAAGTAAGCATAGGCTCTTTCTTGGCCTTTACTATGAAATCCAAATATCCAGCAACTACATTCCTTTTTTTTCTTTTTCTTGTAGTTTTCAAATATCATTTATCAAATACAAAAATTAAAACTTTCATACGCAATAAAATCACATGCAAAGCAGATATATACGTATTACAGAGCCCGTATTACAGAGCCCTAATGCAGACCTATACATCAAAACTAAAACATTAAATCCGGATGTTTATAATTTCCAAGTGAAAAATGCAACATCTTACCTAAACTCTTACAACATTGACTCCAAAACTAATCAATGATTTTACGTCTTTTTAATCTATGTATAATGTATAATAATTATTTTTTTCATTATGTTAGATTACAGCTTTTGTTTTTGGTTTGTTAAACAATATTTAAATCATCAAAATTAATCAATGATTTTACGTCCACTGATAAATTAACCAAATGTGGTCCAATCACATACATACTTAGTGGCCAAACGTATTTTTGTAGTTGGCTCTAACATTAATTCATCATGTAACATCTTTGATTCTATGCATGCGGACTTGAACATGTATGATGAGAACCATGCTTGTTTGTCAATGTCATCCTTAGTACCAAATGAAATTATTGTATTTGCTCTTGAATAGTTGAATTAATTCCATATGAAACCAAATTTCTTTTCTCTTTATGAACAATCGAACGAAAAAACACCTGTGTTCTCATGCATAACATGATTGTAAAATGTTGTTAAAATCATTCCTCTATTAATATTATATATTTAGGTTTATTAACCAATATTTTGTTTATTTGCGTGGTTATAGATACTATATATGGTTATTTGCCCTAAAATTTCTCCTATTCATGTACACTTCACTATGAAGTTTTCTTGACAACAAAAACGCCCAAACATATTTACTGCTATTTAATGCCAGTCATTCATTATAACCCATATATCGAATAATGTGAGATTTACATAAGGCGTGACCCTCATAAGAAGTCGTCATCTTAAACATGACTAAAGTGACCATTATTATTTGTGACATCATATTCCTTACGCCAAGTTAATACTGTCGATTTTCTTAACGGAAAACTCAGGACTTTATTTCTTTATATGTGTGAAGGCTTTGCAAGAGCCTAGTGATCCTAACTTTCATTCACATAACACATGTAGGTAGTCATCTATAGTTAAAATGCGATGCATCTCAAAACTACTTTTAAATCTTAACTATATTACTTTTTTTAGGACATACGCACTTTATATTTAAACCTACTCTATTGTTTAAAATATCACATCTGCACAAGATACACTCTGTGATATTTGAACACACGATCAATCGAGATCAAGATGTCTAATTATTTTACTTTCTTGATATCACAATTGGACAATTGGGCCTTATAATTAAAAAAAAAAGTAAATTGTCATTTTCATTTCAATACTTTTTATCATTTTCATTCAAAATTTTTTTTTCCACCTACATGCTCCTGACATTTAAAAATCTTGTTATTATCATCTATTTCCGTTAAACCCATTTAATTTAGTTGTTCGATGCCATTTAAATAAAGGGTAATTATATCATTACACAAACACTAAAATATAAATACCCTTTTTAAACAAAATGTGATTTGCGATCATTCATCCCTCTTTTAACCCTAGAGATCACATAACCCCTTGTTCCGATGAACTAAAATCGGCCACCACACCCTGCTCTGATGAACACTACACTAGTGAGCTGCTATTGTGGGCCGATAACCATCATTCGCACATCATGGACCCCCACGAACCCTGGTCGCTGATTTCATTGTTGCGATAAACAGGTAAGTTTGGTTCTTTCTTGTGCTCAATTGTAGATGGTAATTTATTGATAATTTTGTACTTTGAGGGGATGCGAGTTTATGGGTTGGGTTGACCTTCCAATGTGTCAAAGATCTGCTGAAATCATACCTGGGCTTTTGAATTCGATCAGCGGGCGTGAAAAAAGTCGAAGAACAATTACAAGAGTGAATAAGAGATTGAAAGTAGTAGTAGTAGGGTTTACTTGGGTGTTCATCATTATGTATTTTCTTTGTAATCGAGCAATATCAAGGTTATGTATCAGATGTTCTGTTGAATGAAATGTTCACCATTTTGCAGTAAATTTGCATTATGTAATAGGCATTGAAATTATGTTCTGTTGAATGTAATGTATCTGCTCAATATTGTTCTTATATAATTTCTTTATGATTTGCATTAGTAGTGGAATTACAGCCATTTTGCCACTAGTTTGCAGCCAAGATGTACAGCATTCTACAGGCATTTTATACACATTTTGCAACCAAGATGTACACCATTTTGGCACTGGTTAAAGCCTAACATTTGGTTAATTGCAAATGGTTTAATGCAGCCTATAAAATAGACTTGGTTCCAAATGGTTAAATGCAGCAAGTTTCGTTTAATTTATATCCAATGTTAGGTCCAAATGGTTAAATCCAAATGGTTATGTGTTAGATATGGTTTGCATTAGTAGTGGAATTACAGCCATTTTGGACACATTTTCCCATTACTTTGCAGTCAAGATGTACAGCTTTTTCAAGCCATTTTATACACATTTTGCAACCAAGATGTGCACCATTTTGGCATTGGTTACAGCCTATAAATTGGTTAATTGCAAATGGTTTAATGCTGCCTATTAAATAGACTTGGTTTAAAATGGTTAATGCAGCCTATAAAATAGACATGGTTAAATGCAGCAAATGGTTAAATCCAAATGGTCCAAATGGTTAAAATTCCAATTGGTAAAGTGCAGCAAACTTTGGTCTAATATATATCCACTGTTAGGTCCAAAATGGTTTAGTCCAAATGGTTATATGTTATGTTCAAATGGTTAATTTCAAATGGTTAAATGCAGTAATATTGTAGACCAAAGTTCCAAATTTCTAAAAGTTAACGATATATCCGGATCCAAACTACAAAACACATGCCATAATAGTAGACCAGGTTACCAAAAGTTATCAAAATATCCAAACTACTTATTATATAGTAGTTGATTGTTGACTAATAGGTTGTGAACCTACTTGTGTTCCGGGTCCTTACGCCTTGCAAGTTCTCTTGTTTTGTCCTTTTTGTTTGCATATGCCACAAGTAACTGTGTTACCTTTTCTGGGCATCTTTTCATCAGTATCAATAGACTGACTTAACTAGCTTACCTCTCCAATGGACTTCTTTCTTTTTTTGGTTGGTCTTCCAACTTGTATGTTATGATTTGGAGTAGTTAATGCAGTTGGACATTGAGATTTGGTCCATAAGTTATTTCCATTAATTGGGTCTATAGTATTTGCATACATTTTTTTCCAAGTTTCTAACGAGTAACCCTTGTCAACCTATTTTCTGGTATTCCATCTCCAATCCCATGCATAGCCATATTCCAAATACGTGCAACTGCGCGCTTGCATGGTATCTCGATCGACTCCTATTTTCTACATGAGCAACTCATTTGGTTTATAAGAACTACATATTGGTCATATTCATATCCACTAAGATGATACTTGGACATCCCATTCTAAATAAGAATCTAATGTGTTGCATTAGTCTTGATTTGTTCAAATATCTTGGTAGAAGTAGGTGTTAATGGTCCTTGACACTTTGCAATCATCTTGTGTAGCACAAAAATTCTTTTCATAAGATATTCTCTAATGAACTCTAGACAAGTGATGATAGGCTTGTCTCTTCTCCAACTAGTTGCTTGTTGAAAACCTCACACAGATTGTTAAGCAACAAATCACATTTTGTCTTACCTGTAAAAGATTACAAATTAAATTCAATTACATATAAAATAACATTGTACAACTAACTATTGTCAACTTATTACTAAAATAGGCTATTGACCAGTGTCTTGGTGGAATATGTTTCAACTAATCATGTGCTGCTGTATCTTGTTTTAAAACGTCCATCATTGCCTTTTCAAACCCTTATGTTGTAGTTGCAATTGAACACTTCCAAATAATCTCTTTGTATAACTAACCCTTTAATTTTTGTTTCATATTCTCATGGATATGTCCTAGACAAAATCTATGCTCGGCATTTGGAAAAACTTTACTTATTGCAGATATTTTGCATAGCACGATAAAGAAGTGTTATTATAACATACACAATATTGTAATTAGTTAGAAAATTCATACCTTCTATCGTTGATACATGTAAAATGAGAGTTTGAGGTGAGCTTTAGATCATCTACTAAACACCTTAAAAACCAAATCCATGAACTTGAACTTTCAGCTTCAACAACTAAATAAGCAACAAGATAAATTCTAGTGTTTGCATCCACTCCAATAATAGTTAAAATCTGATTTGGAAAATACCCTTTTATGAAACATTCATCCAGTCAAGTAGTTGTCTCCCACCAATGTTATATCTAGCTTTCAATCCACCTAAACATATATAAATCATCCTAAACTGCCTTGCTTGATTGCTTAGGTTGCATTCTCTTTCGACATCAATACAATTAGTTGTACCTAGATGAATAATTTGACAATAAAGTACTAATACAACATAAAAATGAATGATATTGACAAAACCTTTAAATGACAAGGACGGGAGAAAAAAAAAATTTTTAAATGAAAACAACTAAATGTATAAATACAAACGAAAACAACAATTTAGTTTAAAAAAAAATTCCATATTTTGTCATAATTTTGTGATTTAAATTTGGGAAAATTACAATAAAGGCTCTAGCCCTACGCCTGCAAATCAAAGTCGATTTCTCTTTGATCTTCAGAGTTTCATATTTGATTTTGATCTCCATTTTTGTATCTGTGCGAGAGATCGATAGAGATGGTGGGTTCTTCAGTCGTTAACACATACCCTTTATCCAGCTACTCCTTCGGCACCAAAGAACCTAAAATGGAGAAAGATACTTCTGTTGCGGATCGTCTTGCTCGTATGAAACTCAAGTATGCATTTTCTTTCTTATCATGATTCATGTAGGTATATATGTAATCCTGTGTTGGTTTTGATTGATCGAAGCTATGCGGAAAGAAACCCTAGAAGCTATTTTCGAGTATTTGCTAGTTTTAGGGTTTTTGAGTTTATTTAGGGGTCGATCATGTTACTTTTTTAGAAAAGCTAGTTTAAACGGGAATATGAGACATTGGGTGCGTTTGGATGTGCTTGTTGAGTGGGATTACGTTGTCTTGAAGAATAAAATTGAGATTTTTAGATGATAATCAAGTATTTATAGCCAAGGATGTGTAGATATACATTCAGCAACTCCTTACTGTTTCTCCATAGGATTACTTTGATCTCATAATCAGAAACTTAAACTCAAAATCTGATTCAGTTATGCCAAAGTATCAAGATTAATGCAGCAGTAATCTCATTAGATGCACATCTAAACATCCTCTGATTCTTACGGATAAAGGTTAAAGAGATAAGATTTGACAGTTGAGGTAGAAAGATTTAGTTTTTGAACGAACGTTGATATTTAGTTCGCTGTGGTTCTTGGAGCAGCGAAATGTTAAAAATGAAACTTCTCGTTTTAGAAAAAAGGAGGAAGGGTATATTGAGTTAGGATTTTTATAAATTATGATAATCATGTTAGTCTGTTTGGTCATCGCGAAGTGGAGAATGAGATTAAAGTGGAACATGTACACATGGTCATCATAAGGTTCTTTTTCTTTATACAGTTCAAAATGTTTATGATATGTGACTCATGATTTAAGTTATAAGCCATTGGCAACTGATTGTCAGCTAGCCTTTTGTGATCTCTTTTTTGTTATGTCTGTTGCAAAAAGTTGATGAAGTGAATAAACAATTTGGTTCTACTTCTACAGTTATATGAAGGAAGGAATGAGAACCAGTGTTGAAGCAATCTTACTGGTTAGTTTTACCTCTTCTGCTATGTTGCCGATTATCATGATTAATTGCTTGTTACCAATATGGTTTACGATCTTACAATTGATTTGTTAGAGTTTATATTTTGAAGCCCCTATTTTCTGACTCAGCGTGTTAAACTGGATATGCAAGTTGTCTTAACTTCTAGTCATCATAATTGTCCTTTTGTTATAAGCAAACTGGTCTTGCAACAACGCAAAAAAGGAAAATAAAAAAAAAAAAAATTACACTGCACATTATACGGAATTAAAAACGGATAATATGTGATAAAATTTGCCATGTATTATGGTAATTTGTTTCTTTTTCACTAGCCTAATGAATCTGTACACATCAAAGTATCATTCTTGGTTTTCTTTTATGTATGCAGCTCGTGTTTGAAAATGTTCCATTAACTTGCAGGTGCAAGAGCATAATCATCCTCATATTCTTCTTCTGCAAATTGGCAACACATTCTGTAAACTTCCTGGTGGTCGATTGAAGCCCGGAGAAAATGGTATTATGTTTCACCCAATTATCTGAAACCAACCCGTGAACCAGAAACTGACTGTGTATGTATGTTTGTCATTATTATCTTGCAGAAATTGAGGGCTTGAAAAGAAAATTGTCTAGCAAACTTGCTGCTAATTCCCCTAACATGCAACCTAATTGGCAGGTTTGTTAATTTACTTCTTATCATGTCTGCCAAATGAAACACTTTGATTTATTTGTTCTGTTCCCTTCACAAACAAATTTGTATAATTTTGCAAGCAGACCATTAGGTATGGAAGCTTTTATGTTATACTAATTGTTGTTAAATGATGCAATGATTGTCCTTTTCATGATTTTGAGTAAAACATCGTGAAATGGTAATACTGCAAGTATGTTCTTATGATGTTAAAATTTAGTAAATTAGAAACAAGGTGATTATTTTATTACAGCAACTCTTGTCTTAACTTAAGAATCTTAAGTGTATATTTATATTACTACCATCTCTCCCCCATGTATTTTTTTACCTTTTTTTTTAATCATCATACGCTCTTTGTCCCAACTAAAGGCAATAGTTTTCTTTTTGGGATGTCCCAAAATAATGCTCCATTTCCTTTTCTTGACATCCAAAGTTATCTGTTTGCATGTTAGTAACCATTACAGTTTTCATTCTGGTGTTCTAGATTCTTTGTTTTGCCATCATGAAAGGCTATTTAGCTTAACTAATAATCTATTATATTTCGTAGATTATGTGCCCATTTAACTTCAGCTCGTTCTTTGCAGATTGGTGAGTGTGTGGCTGTATGGTGGAGGCCAAACTTTGAAACTATCATGTACCCATATTGTCCTCCACACATCACAAAACCCAAGGTTAAGGATCTTTGGGTCTTCAGATCCATAATCACTTTGGTTTCTTATGCTTTGTTTTTGTTTTAGTTAAATTTCATGGGTTTAGTCTTCAAATTTTATTATATGAAACGATCTCACGTCTGTACATTTTTTTCCAATTCAGGAATGCAAGAAACTTTATGTTGTACACTTATCGGAAAGAGAGTACTTTGCAGTGCCAAAAAATCTGAAACTTCTTGCTGTACCACTGTTTGAGCTTTACGATAATGTTCAGGTAAGTACTTGTTATTGAAAGATACCAAGTTAAGGCTCGTTTGCCCATGTCAATATGCCATTAGTTGTCGCTATTCATTTAGGTCCACATCTTCCCTGTCTGTTTGTAAGGGTATTTTAGAGTTTAGGTGTTAGTTAAAAAAAATTTTTTTGAATGAGGAACACTAAAATCTACTCCTTTAATAGTCGGTACATTTCTGGTAAACATGTTCCTAATCAAATGTTGCCAATTGCTTGGGAGTTGGGACTGATCCATACATTTGATTAAGAATTCTAATTGCGTATCTCATTTGCTTGAATCGAAACCATACCCTTTAATTTTAAGTTTTAATGTTAAAAAGCTGCTCGTCTACACTCGAAAGTAAAATACTGATTCTTTTGTGAGCTGGATGAAATGTTTAGCTCAGTCACCAACTCAAATTGAAATAAAATTACAATTTAGAAAAATCAATTTACGCCATTTGCCGCTGATTAATGTACTTTGACTTTTGGAAGTCATAAAACACAATTTTCAACTTGCATCAGTATGATCAAATCTTTCAGTGGAAAGAAATGAGGTGCTCAGATTATACACTAATTTTCACAAACCAAAACAATCAGTGCTACTCATAAATTTAACTGTAAAAGGTTCATACTGAATTTTGAATTTGTGATTTGACTTTTGAGTTTTGATCTTCAAAGTAAAAAATAATCTTACTTAATTCACTTTACAGTGTAGCTTACCTTTTTAAAAAGACAAAGTCAAGAAACCTTTAGGACCCAACTGAATGCCATAAAATTATTGTAGTCTTAACTAGCAAATGAATAACCTTAACTCAATGCTTTAGAGGAAAAAAAGAAATTATTACAGTTATTCTTAGGATTTGTACACGGGTAACATTGTTATGCTTAATAATTTGTCAATTTTCTCTTTATGTGCAGAGATATGGACCTGTAATTTCAACCATTCCTCAGCAGCTTTCCAGATTTCAGTTCAACATGATATCCTCATGAACATGCATCAGATTCGAGCATTTGCATTCAGAAATTTAGATTTGGTGACAAACATTCTTCAAAAGTTATCGTGTTTACAGAACTCGATCTAAGGATTGATTTCAGTCTAACTTTGGCAGTTTGTTGTACCTGTTTGTGACTTTGTGGTAGACTATATCTTTACTATTTTGACTTGTATCTTATTCATAGTGGATTGCTTTGGTTAGACAATTCAGTTGGTTGTTTGGTAGTTTATCTTCCTTGTGCTGGTATTAAATATATCCATACATGTCAAATAGATTTAGTTTAAAGAAATTCATATATATATCTGTATAAGCACTTGTGTATGGCTGTATACGCCTGTTTTGAACGTTTATATACATGTATAAGTACATGAATGTATCCGTATAGCTTGTTTTGAACACTTATATGCCTATATAAGCACTTGTATACATCAATATATGCCTGATATAAAAATGCATATTGTCGCATAATAACTTGTATAGGTGTGTATTCTAGAAGTGGATTAAGTGAAAATTATAGGTGAAGGGTTAGTTAACACTACACTTGGTTTCTTTAAAGCCATGTCACAACCACCTTATTTAAAATCATTATCAATGTTGAGTTCTCATCTTTTTCTCTCTGTGTCATATATATTTGATTTTGTTAGACAGTTAAGAACAATGTTATAAAGTGAAGCAACCGTCAAAGCTGTTTGGCTTTAGATCTGATCTCATATGAAGACCATTTCAATTTATATGCATACTGTTTCTTTAGACATTATTGTTTCATAGGGAACTTTTGTCATTAGCGTGCCTATCTTAGGTATAGGATCGAACAAGAGCTTGAAACCGAGATCAAGCATCCTCTCACGTTCATTGATCAGAATGTTTTTCATCGTTGAGTGATCGATTGTAGTCCAAGTACTTTGCATATGCTGAACATGATAACTATGTGATGACTTTTAGTTGTCATCTGTTTGCCTGTATGATATTGAAGGACTATCTTTTTTTGTCACTCCTTCGCTTTGACTTGTGTACATACATTTCCCCATCAAGAATGACTTAAAATAACGTGCTACCTGACACTATATTGCATAAAGATTTACATATGTATAATTATTTGCATACAAAATGATAATATTTTAAGTTTTAAATAAGTAAAAACAATTACATAACCAAATGTTTTCATGCATCTCATAACCATATGTGTTCACAGGGGTAGGTTCAAGTAAGAACTAATTTTTGTCTAAGTATCATAAAAATAATTTTAACCACCTCAAAACCGACTCAAACGAACTCCGATTGAACTTATTTCGGCGGTGTTGAATCAACTCATCCTATAGTTGGATCCATTATCAGTAGGGTTGTAAACGAACCGAGCCAAGCCAGGGTGGGCTCAGGCTCAGCTCGTTTAAAAACCAAGCTGAGCCGGATCGGCTCGTTTATTTTAACGAGCTCAAAATAAGAGAATGGGCTCGACTCATTTATAAACGAGTCGAGCCAAAATTTTTATTTTTTTATTATTTATATATTCCTATATATAAAGAATAATATTTCTTACATTTGTTTATCTTGATTTGTTGAAAACAATTATGTAAGATTGTTATTTCAAAAAGTATAATCATGTTTTTATACTTATAATTAGTTTCTCGTTATTTAATAACAAAATAATCAAATATATGCATGGTATATTTAAATAAAAAAGTTATAACTTCTGATTTATAAATTATGTAAACTAGAATTTAGGGTTAAATTTATATGAGCTAACAAGCATGCTAATGAGCGAGCCAACGAGCGAGTAATGAGCCGAGCTGACTTTGGCTTGGGCTTGGCTCATTTACAAACCGAGCCGAGCTGGCTCAACTTGTTTGTAAAAAGGAGCTGATTTTAAGCGAGCTTTTCTCGAGTTATTTTCGATCGAGCCACGAGCCCTGAGCTTTTTACACAACCCTAGTTATCGGCGATAAACCAATCCCCTTTACTAAAAAATTGAATTTGGCTAGTACAAAACAAAAAATTCAAAAAACCAGTATAAAATTCAATCAGACAAAAAAAAATCAATTAGACAGGATAAATTTTAAAACAATCATTACGAAATTTATCAAACAATATAAAATTTTAAAATAGACGGAAAAAACAACACACTTTTAACATTTTTTAGCAAAGAATAGGTTTTAGTTTGACTTTCATGTAGATTCATATATTTGCTATTTTTATTTTATCAATTTATGTTGTTAGAGCGTTCACACTAGCAATATCATCCCTATCCTCATATTTACATTAAAAAACTATTTTTTTACTTCAACTTTTAATTTAATAATATTTTTTAATATTTTTATTATTATATTTTCTCTCTCCTCTATTAACAACCATTTTTAAAAATATTAAAAAAATTATAAGACTTGTATCGTGTTTTTCCAAATATAAAAAATCACGATATAATCCACATTTATTTTCTCTATACTTGAACCATACCTTATAATATAAAATATACACTCACATCAAAATAGAAAAACTACCATGAATGCTTTTATAAATTTTGGGAGACAAGAAAACATGCTGCAAACATCTATAGGGTCATGGTCCTCATGGGCATACAATAATGATCTTTTGACTATTTGACCACATTAAATCTTCTAGTGGGCCCCACGCGTTGAAAGTATATTTGCTTGTAATGACATACGTCCTAACTCCTATGATTCAATTATTCAAGTGCCCAATATAGGCAAAGAGTTAAAATAAGAGATTTATTTTTCACTCAATTATAGAAATCAAATAGTAATATAATACACTAATGTTTTGTTATATACTATATACGACTTAAAGATATAAAGGCATATATTCGTATCATATTTCTTTACCTTTATCTCTAAATTTCTGAAAATACCGAAAAAAGTGTAATTTTACTCTTACATTCCTTATATATTTATTTACATCCATTGTATATTTGCTGGAAATTATAATTATCTCCCATATTAACACTCATTCATTGCAATAATCGTATTAACTTTTTAATATTAATCAAAATAATTATTATTTTTTTTAAATAATATCATTACACATATATAAAATATTTTTTTTATGTATATCTGTAAATTCGTAAGCGTAAAATTTTTTGCATTAGTGTAAGTCACACTTACATCTCGTAAATACTTACAGATGTAAATGTAATTTAAATACTGTAAAATTTTTTACACTTACGAATTTATACATATACATAAAATAACATATTTTATTATATATGTATTGATGTTATTCTAACAAAAAAAATAATTTTAATTGGTTTTGAAAAGTTAACATGATTATCGCAATAATAGAGAGTTAACATTTGAACCCTCCCGTATATACACATATATTTATACATATATATATATATGTATATGTCTGTATGTATAATATGTGTGTGTACGGGAATGTTCTTGAGAAAACCAATAGTTATGCGAAAACCAAAGAAAAACCAATAACATAATTCATAACTTTTTTGTTCTTTTAATTATAAAAAGATTATTTAAGTATTTGTTACGTATATGTTGTACATATATACAAGAATGAAGATTCTTATGTATACGTAACACTATGTCAAATGAAAAATGGTTACGTATACATAACCTAAGTGTGTCATATATGTAAAACTATGTTACAGTTTTCATTTGACTCATACCCTTATCTACACACACACGCACACACACATGCGCACACACACACACACACACGCGCGCGCGCGTGCGCGCGCGCGCACACACACACACACACACACACACACACACACACACACACACACACACACATATATATATATATATATATATATATATATATATATATATAAAAGGTAGTGATAAAAACTAAATTACATGACCAGTTTTATTGGTTTTCTATAGTTTTCATATAATAATATGGTTTTCTTAGGATCTCTCCAATGAAGCTGATGTGGAATGCTTTAGAAAATAATTGAAAATTTTAAGACATGATGGTTTTCAGTTAATTTTTCTAAACAACAAAAACTATATATTAAAACAAGACCCATCAAGAATATAAGATCACCACGTACAAATAGGTTATAAAAGGTAATTACAAATCAAAATTACACCAGTTCTACCATTCCTTCTCACAAGAAACATTATGATGTTTTTGCCACATGACTGAGATGTGCTTTATTTTATCACAAAACCAGGAGACAGATGGCTTCTTAGAGTTAAAACTCAAACCGTTCCTCGCCTTCCATAAGAGCCAAGGGGTTGCCCCAATATAGAATATAACATCCGCCTCACCTTTTCCGATCCTTAACCCAAAAACGGAGCAGCCAAGATTTTCTTTACCTAGGAGTGATCCGAACAAGGGAACTTGCACCACTTGGCAACATCTGACAAGACCATCGCAGCAAATGGACACCACCTTAACACTTGATCGACAGTCTCATCAGCTTCGAAACACAAAAAGCATTCAACAAAATCAAATAGTATTACTTTGTCCCTCAATGCATGTTTAGAAGGAATCCTTTCGAGTCTAACCCTCCATTGAAAACAATTTACTTTCAATGGAAACCACTTAACCCATTTGCAAGGATCCAAATCCATCGGGCAATGATTTGACTGAAGTAGTCTCCGAAGTGATTAACCAAAAATGTACCATATTCATCACCCCACCCCTCTAGGTCCATCTTTTTTTAACCTGAGAATGGGAGAAAACCTTGCAATAATCTCACTAATTGTTATAGTTGAAAGGATTCGATCAGACTTGCAGGTTATCTTTTCTAGTTTCACTCCCAAACTACCTCGTTTCCTATGAATTTCATTATGTTCTTTACCTTATAGGAATTCTTTTTTATGGCACACAAATAAAGAAAAAAATACTTTTACCTTCTGCTGGCCAACCCAATTATCATGCCAAAATGAGATGGTATCTCCCATCCCACCTAGGCTTTCATAAGTTGTTAGAATGAAACATCTTCCTTTTGGAGTTCATGATCGACCGCAACAATTGACTTCCATGGCCCCGCGACCATTACCTTAATGGGAAAATAGCACGACTTACGAGGCTACTTGTGAATAGCATGGATAACTGAAACACAATTTGAGGTTTCTTCAGCCTTAAATTTCCATTTTGACTTTGCTAGAAAAGTTAAGTTTGAAGACTAATGACCCCCAAGCTGCCTAGGGTTCTTAGCAATAGAACATATTTCCAACTGACCCACCTGATCTTCTTCTTACCACCCCACATAAAATTTCGCCTTTTTCTTCAAGCTTCTTGATTACCAACAAAATAGCTTTAAAGATAGATAAATTATATAAAAGAAGCCCACCCAAAACAACATCAACCAGGGTAAGCCTTCCCCCAAACGAGAAGGAATTACACTTCTACTTAAAGAGCTTTGACTTGAATTTCTCAATAATCGGTTCCTAGTTTTTAATGTGATTCATATTTGGCCCAATAGGAACACCTAGATGCACAAAAGAGAAAGGGCCATTTTTGCACCGAAGCCCTTCTGCCATAAGATCAAGATCATAGTTTTCCACTCCTACCCCATAAACTTGGCTTTTATCAGAATTAATCGTAATACTAGAAGCCAACTGAATACATCACAATTAGCGAGTAAGAGTCCTTGCATTTAAAACAATCCATTCCCCAAGAATCAACACATCATCAGCGAACAAAACTTGCGAGATGACAAGCCCATTATTTGGTAGGTGGATGCCATGGAACAACCCAACATCCTTTGTTGATTTCAAAACCAAATGCACCACTTCCATGATGATAATGAATAGAAAAGAGAGAGGGGATCCCCTTAGCGCAAAAGATAAACAATTACCAACCCACATTCTCCATAAGGACGGAAATCCCATTTATTGCGAGATAAAATCCAAGAAAGACAAGCAAACCGAGTCATAAGCTTTTTCAAATACATTTTAAGCAATAT
Organism: Flaveria robusta; assembly: GCA_025506415.1. NCBI lineage: Eukaryota > Viridiplantae > Streptophyta > Magnoliopsida > Asterales > Asteraceae > Flaveria > Flaveria robusta. The sequence continues at coordinate 27,576 of JACCIZ010000176.1, forward strand.
AACGGACCTCTTAGAAGCTTTTAGCCAAGCAACTATTTCATTGACAATAAATGGACCATCAAGAATACTTCTACCTGAAACATAAGTATTTTGTTCTTCACTAACAAACAAATAGATTACTTCTTTCAATCTACTAGCCAACACCTTTAAGATTATCTTTTTTAGACACCCAATGAAGCTGACGAGGCGAAAGTTCGAAAAAACCAAAGCCCAAGATTTTTGGCCACAAGAGCAAACAAAACCGAGTTAAAGCCCGGAATAATAGTCGCATCGGAATGGAAATGATCGATAACAAACTTCAAGTTGGATTCAACACGAGACCAAAATTTTTTAATGAAGTTAAAATTGAACCCATTACGGCCTAGAGCTTTATCCCCTTCCTCCCACATGACCACACAACAGCCTTGATTTCTTCAAAGGAATATGGAGCAACAATAAAGGCAGTAACCTTAGTTGAAAGTTTCTTCGTGCCTTAATTAATAAACACTACCCTAATTGGCATGCCTTCCTCAAACCTACTACTAAAGTGAGCAAAAATCTCTCCTTTTATTGTGATTGGATCAACTAACCATTCCCCATTAACCATGAGACCATTAACTCTGGAATCTTTTTACATTGGAATTAATATACTCGTGCAAAAACCAGGAGTTTTCATCCTCATCCTTAAGCCATCTGATTCTAGATTTCTGTTAAATGCATAAACTTTGCATTATGCATATCAGCTAATTATTTCTTCCTAAAAGACATTGGTGTCTTTCCTCATTCGAAAGGAAAGAGAGCTCAGCTTTGACCTCAAGACCCGTAATTTTCTCCTCAACATCCAACATCACCCCGTCCTAAATAATTTTTGAGGAGGCCCTCCACTGCTTAATAACGTACTTACCAACCCTTAAGCGCAACATAAATTGTTTATCTGGAGGGCCAAATACAATAGCGTCCCTATACGCCTTGGCAACGACGTCATAAAAATCTGGTTAGTTAAGCTAATAATTGAAGCATTTAAAAGGACAGGGACCAAAATCAAGAGAGGATGCATTCAGAATGATCGAAGCATGATCAGAGTGTTTCTTTAGCAACATAGTTACGACAGATGCTGGCCATAACTCCTAGAACCGAGAACACACCAACATCCTATCTAATTTGCTTAATTCATAACCCTCAGGAGACATGTATGTGAACCTATCTCCCCCATGGGGACTTTATTCAAGTCTGCTTGGTGGATCAAATCATTGAATACTTTAGCGAACGAGGCACAAAAAGACGAATTTAACCTTTCAGATTGGGATCGAAGTTCATTGAAATCCCCTAACATTAACCAAACATCCCCACCCCATCGATAGCTTTTGAAGACAAATTCTATCCCATAAGGACACCTTCTCACTTAGAGAATGAGGGGCATATACGTTCATGACCGTTATGTCCTCCAAAAAATTTAAGAGATTATGAGGAAAAAAGATAGATAAGCTACTATGAATGCTTTAATTCCGTTCATCATGTTTATTTAGTTAAAATGACATTCTGTTGAAAAAAATGAAAGTATTAGACAAGGGCATCAGTTAAAAAAAATGGATTAATGAAAGTATTAGGCAAGGTTATTCAGTTGAAAAAAATGAGTTAAGGAGCACTTTATGGACACACTAATAACCTATTCTCTCAACATATTATCTCAAGATCATACATCGTTCTCCTCATTAAAGTCTTTTTTCACACAAGTAAATTTTAATTGTTTTAATATTTATTATGCTGAATTATTAAAGAAATTGTAAATAAGGTTATGATTTGACCCACGTGTCAAAATATAATCGACCTTTTTGATTAAAAATCATGGAAGCACGCATCAAACCAAACCAAACTACTTCAAGTAGCTCCATTTTAAAATCCAGTTATTTTTCTTGAATGTGAAAAACAAACTTTTAAATATTAAAAAAAAGAAAAAATTACCAAAATAATCAATTAACCAAATCGAATTACCAAAACAACCGGTCAAAATCAAGTTTATCAAATAAAACAATCCAATCGTGTCCCGCCACGTGTCCCACCCTTGCCCACGTGGCGAGGATCAGCCATATTCCCTAGCCCGGAAAAGCGTGCCGGCGAGGGAAAAGCATAATCCCTCGCCCACGTGTCATCTCCCTCGCCCACGTGTCATGTTTGGGGGCATCCCTCGCTGGCTCAGCGAGGGATTATGAGAATCCCTCGCCAATATTTACGAAAATACCCCCCCTTGCCAAAAATAAAAATAAAAAAATTTTAATTAATTTTTAATCCAAAAAATCCGAGTTTTATAATTATTTATTATTTTTTAAATAATTAAAATTTTAAATTAATTTATTTTTGTCCTATATAACACCATGTTCCTTAACAAATATCTTACATTCTTCTCAAACTTTTTCATAAAATTCTCTGAAACTTTATAAAATGTCAGTGAATATCATATTATGCAGTGGTGGTAAATGACATTTTGTAAACGGTGTTGAAGAATATCTACCACTTAAAGATAAACTAAGAAAACACATTTACCTTTAAATGTTAGATGTTCTTCAACACCGTTTACAAAATGCCATTTACCACCACTGCATAGTATGATATTCATTGACATTTTATAAAGTTTCAGAGAATTTTATGAAAAAGTTTGAGAAGAATGTAAGATATTTGTTAAGGGTAAACATGATGTTATATAGGGCAAAAATAAATTAATTTAAAATTTTAATTATTTAAAAAACAATAAATAATTATAAAACTCGGATTTTTTGGATTAAAAATTAATTAATTTTTTTTAATTTTTGGAGAGGGGGGGCATTTTCGTAAATATTGGCGAGGGATTCTCACAATCCCTCGCTGAGTCAGCGAGGGATGCCCCCACACATGACACGTGGGCGAGGGATTATGCTTTTCCCTCGCCGGCATGTTTTTTTGGGCGAGGGAATATGGCTGATCCTCGCCACGTGGGCGAGGGTGGGACACGTGGCGGGATACGATTTGATTGTTTTAGGGGCTGTTTGGCAATATCTGAATGATTAAGTGCTGAACCAATAAGAGGTCTGAACCATTAAGTGCTGGACCATTAAGAGGTCTGAACCATTAAAAACTAGTATATCGTTTAACTATTCAAAGACAAATGTCTGACCAATTCAGATAAGAGTTCTTAACCATTCAGCATTAGACCTCTTAACCATTCAGCATTAGTATAATGCTTAACCATTCAGATGCAAATGTCTGAACCATTCAGACATTTGTTAGCGAAACAAACAGTCTGAACTATTAAGTGCTGAATCATTCAGACATCTGAACCATTAAAAGGCTGATCAAGAGGCTGCCAAATCAAGAGGCTGCCAAACAGCCCCTTATTTGATAAACTTGATTTTAACCGATTATTTTGATAATTCGATTTGATCAATTGGTTATTTTAGTAATTTTCTCTAAAAAAAACCATGTACGAAAAGTGTTAGATATGATACATCTTGACCAAACATATATGTTTACTCGACGTGTATATATATATATATATATATATATATATATATTACGCAATACACAACGTATGCATAGGCGCCTATGGCCCCTTCCCTTGGTTCAGTCTTCATAATTTAATGCTCATCGCCATTAATGCACCTTCTGCAACCTATACATACATACATACATACACGTATATGTATAGTTTGAATGGACCATACAACTGACGAAAACACACAATAATAATATTAATATACGTACGTCCTTTCACCATTAATGCTTCCCTCTCGATCATCTGCAAAATTCTCTCATTGCTTATAATTATCACTTCATCAACGTCTTAACTACAAGTAACCTCTCTCTCTCTATATATATGTATGCTGCATTCAATTTCGCTATAATAAGTGTAGCAATTTATACGAATTGATTATGGCGGAAGCTTGTTAAGATGAAGCACAACATTCAATTCGGTTTCTCAGTGTTTTTGATTGCCTGATTGGATCAACATGTCGATCTGCTAGGGCTCTTACGAGCAACAACGATTAATTAGTTAAGCTTTTGTTTGATCTGAAAAACAAAACGAATTGAATGCATGCGAAGCTAGCATTTAATGTGAATAGTGTCGGCATGTAATTCGCTGATCGTCGTACCTGAGGTTTGATTCTTCCATTGACATGTCATTTCACATATACACACACACAGAGACACACACATTTTCGTATTTGAAATCATTCTGAACATATTATCTCTCTGTAGTTAATGCTGAAGAAGATGATATATACATTGATTGACTGATTGATTTTAGAGATCTGATTGAGGAATGGGGAGAGCACCGTGTTGCGAGAAAACAGGGCTGAAGAGAGGGCCTTGGACGCAGGAAGAAGATGAGCTTCTTGTTGGTTACATTAAAAAGAATGGTCATGGCAGCTGGCGTTCTCTTCCTAAGCTAGCTGGTAACTCATCAATTTACGATTTTCTCTGCATTTTGGAGTTTCTATCTGTGGATCTCATGATGCGTTTTACCTCTGTTTTGCTTCGATTTTGGTTTTGAAATCTTCTTCGATCTGCAAGTTTTTGTTCGTTTTGGAGGTTCTATTTACCCCCATTTTGCCTCCATTTTGATTTCAAATTTTCTTACATATTTTCTCAGAACTATATACCCCACAAAAACGTTTTTTAAACTTACTCTTAAATCTACATCAATGTTTATGGTGCGACTAGAACCCTACTATTTGACGATGAACATCTTTAATGCGCAACTTTATATCGATAATAAACTATTAGCCTTTTGTTCGACATTTTTATCTTTTTTTTTTTAACAACAATCTTTTTACGAGAAAAAAGCTCGTATCCTCGCACTTGCAATTGAACCTACATCATTTTTCTGAGGGCAATTGCTAATATCATTACAAGACGACGCATGGGCGGACTTAGGTGTGTGGATGGGGGGCAGTCGCCCCCGTAAAAAACTCTTTTAGTGTTATATGTATGTAAAACTCCTGAACGCGTCCCCTAAGATTGTGTAATCGCCTCACTTTTACACCATTAATATTAGAGCATTTGTTTAAAGAAATAGTTGTTTTTTTACTTTATTTCACATGATTAATTTGCAAAATAATTATATGATAGTAATAAGTATTTTATAATTATATACTCACTATGAGAATCGTATAAGAATGTGTATGTATTGAATTAGTGATTTATTGTGATAGTGGGTAGGCGGTTATATAAACACCACCTTCTGTGTCACACTCAAAACAAAAGATATAAATAAAATATATGAGTAGTTTTCAATGTATTTTGATTCTTAGATAAATATCATTCTTTTCACGTATTACACATATTCATGTGTGAAATGATATGTTTTTCTAAATTTTAACATGAAAATTCTTTAGTAAACAACAAAACAGACATTTAATATACATTACTAATTAAAGTGTGGACTCAGGCATGTTCATTGACCAATTTAGTTTCGTTGATATATAGTTTGATTAATAGCAATGAACTTGTACCCTAGCGATATCAAGATATGCAAGAAATGTAGCATTTCCAGTGCGGTTAAGGTCTAAGAGCAAAATAAAAATGCCGAGTTTGCCGTTCTGAAAAATTAATTCATGAAAATGATCATTTTGTGTTATATCTTTATAGTTATGTGACTCTTGTTAGGACAAAATCACCACCTCAATCATGAGATATCAACTTGCACATCTACAACATTACCAACATGAGTAGTCTAACTTCCAGAATCTTGACTAAAAGCTTTGAATAGTAACATAGAGATATAGAGATACTAGCAATCATATCTATTTTACTTTCGCATAACATTTTCATTCCCATATAACTTGAATCAAAGCATTCACATCAGGTTTCATATCTTTATCCTTATAATTACACTAAAAACACTATTACTTCTCTCTCCTTCTCAATTAAATAATATTTTTTTATACTTTTATCATTACTTGTTCTTTCTTTTCTACTCGCAACCACTTTCAAAAATATTAAAAAATTTATAAGGGTTGAACAGTGATTCCCCAAATATACAAAATGAACAGTAACTTTTCTCTCTCCTCCACTCACAACCATTTACAACCATTCTTTAAATTATAAGAAACACACTCACATAAATATATTAAACCTACTGTGAATGCTCTCATATGTATTTGATAAAGAGATTACCATCAATGAAACTTTTGAATATGTTAAAAGGAAAGCTAATATAGGACAAGTAGCTTTAAGTTGGTATTAATCAAAGGTATGAGAATTTTTTCTCCTATGATTATAAAGGTATCTTCAATATATTAGTAATGATCAAATAATATTTGGGGTGATTTTTTTTTTTTAAAATTGGTAACTGGTAAGACTTACATTGTGGATAATCAACTTGTTTATTTGCATGTGTTCATTATAAGAGTAACAATTGATTCATATTTCTTTGTCATCATTAATGAAAGAGACAAGTTAATTTGTGGCGACCATGCATCTATTTTATCATATCATGTGGTGTTTCTTTTAAAGAGATGTGTATAAATGCAACTTATTAGCATCACATGCAAGCAGTAAATACTACAGAAATTGTGTAAGTACAACAATATCATTTCATTTGTACGATGGTGACAGGTCTACTCCGGTGTGGGAAGAGTTGCCGGCTCCGGTGGACAAACTATCTCCGGCCAGACATCAAGCGCGGTCCCTTCAGCCCCGAAGAAGAGAAGCTCGTCATCCAGCTACACGCCATTCTCGGCAACAGGTACTTTATTTAGTAACAAATGAACTTCTTTTTAACAGATTTAGAGTTGTTTTAACTTAAGTTTTCTATTTCCAGATGGGCTGCTATTGCTGCACAGATGCCAGGAAGAACAGATAACGAGATCAAAAACCTCTGGAACACTCACCTGAGGAAACGCCTCTTATCCATAGGGATCGACCCGCAAACCCACGAGCTGACCACCATATCCTCGCCATTAGTGGGCCCACTGAAACGACCTCCAGCCTCACCATCCACGCGCCACATGGCACAATGGGAGAGCGCCAGACTGGAGGCCGAAGCACGACTCTCGATGGAGTCATCGATACTATTAGCCCCAACTACACCCCTGCCCCCTAGCAAGAAAACCAACACTGACTACTTCTTACGTATTTGGAATTCAGAAGTTGGAAATTCCTTTAGAAATATCAATATAAGAGGTGACAAAATTGCTTGTTCTAGTCCAGCTTCACAAGCATCAGTCTCCGGGACGACTATTGAAATGGGGCCGAAACCAGAACCCGAACTCTCGTCTAGCAATCCAGAGCCGGAACCAGAACCAGAACCAGAATCCAAACCCGACCACAAAAGCATACACCTTTATGACGGGTTCACACATTCGTCGAACTCAAATGAAGTTGAAGATTCATCTGATACTGCACTGCAATTGTTTTTTGATTTCCCAGGACAAAATGATATGAGCTTCTTAGAAGCTCATTTTAACTAAGGTTTGATGCTAGTAACTTTTTATGAGCACTCTATGTTTGACTTACTTCTTTTGTGTGTGTCTTGTAATTAATTAGTCCTGAGAATCTTAACCCAAGTTTTCAAAACTAGGCTAATTTGGACTTCAATCATATCATAATATATGTTATGGGTTAACCTTCAATTCGTCTGAACCTAGCTAGGTTATTCTTGCAATTAATCTTACTTCTCCATGCCACGAGAAGATACACGTCTGTGACCAAATATTCTTTTGGTTCATCAGTGAATATCTCATCAATAGATAGTTGTTAAACTGTCTTTTGTCCATCAATAGATACTTGTTAAACCTACTGCAACGAGTTGTTGCTAACACAAACCCGCTAATGTACGTTCACCCTTGATCAGCCATCTTTCCCATTTGTGAACAACAGAAAAAAGGTCTAACCTTTATTGGATTACACTAAAGAACTTTCACGATCGATCTGCCCCTACCTTGTTTCTATCCGAAACTGGTTCGAGGAAAAACCGGTTAGTATAATTAAGGAGGTGCACACCCTTTTTTTGTGCTAGAGAACGGTTTTAAGTTCCAAGAGATTAAAGAGCGTTTTAGAGCTTCTAAGATATTAGACAATGTTTTTGAGTGCGTGTGATTAAACTAACACATCTAACACTTATATATATTCATAACTGGGGTGGGGGGTTGTAATTTGGTCATTTGAGAGGTTTTAACGGTAAACACAATCATGAAAGAGGAATTTATTCTGATCTCCAATCGACCATTATTATGATCACATTACATATCTGTGATCTTTATTTCCACAAGATCAATAGCTAAGCAAACAAACACTTATTAATGATCACAATCAACTTGGGGATTTATTTAAACTTAAAGTAGATTCCCCATAATTGTGATCGGCAATACATTAATTAAACACACATATTACAAACGTTAAACCAAGGAAATCGGTACGCGCTTCAGCTTTGCTTGTTTCTTTTCATGCTTTAGCCTTCTTCAGTTTCTGAACCACATCAATTGCTTTGGTAGGCGCACCATTGGCTTCATCTTCTTGTTCGACGACGTGGGTTAGAGTTCTTTTGCGTGGTTCATATAACTTGACGTCCTCAGAAAGAAACTTTTTGTACCATAGTGCTGATTTTTTCGGGTACCTAAGGAGATTGTTCTTGTAATCCACATAGTTCAGACCCATTCGTGTAGTATATCCCGCACCCCATTCATAGCTATCTGTGAATGACCACACGAAGTAACCCATGACCATCTCCTTCTTCCATATTAAATTGTCGATGGTCCATTGCCTACAAAAGACATGTCTAATTAATAAAATAATTAAGGCCCTAAACTAAATAGTAAATAAAACTAGTGATCACTTTATAATTAATGTACGTGCATCATTTTATTATTCGTAGATGTAATAATTAATTATTGATTCAATTCTTTGAAATTAACTATCTTATATAATTAACTCTTTTATAATATTTTATGCATTTAGTTAGTGTATATATGTGTCACATTATAATTATACACTAGCAAATTGAGATCATCTCATACTGATGTTTGATGATAGTATAAATCAAGTACACTAAATTCATATAGGGGCATGCACTAACGAATTTGCTCTTTTGATGGCATCAAGATGCCATTGGATGTATTTAAGTCGATATTCATCATTTTTAACTTCTTCATAAGTTTTTGTTTCCTTCTTTATATTCGGATCAGCATAAGGATCTAAACTTCCATCTAAGTTCTTCTCCGGGGCTCCTGCATCAAAAATACATCATTAGCTTTGTATTTGAGAATAAATTTGCATATTACCGTTCTCAGTATTTTTTTTGAACGGCAAACTTATACACACTCTAACTTACTCCTATATCTAAATCACTTACCGTTCTCTGTTATTACAAAGTATTTTTCAACTTTGTAGGTTTTCTTAATGTGACGCAAGAGATCAAAAAGCTCGTTGGCACAAAGATAAACCCATGATCCAGTATAAGCCTGCAAATTTGATTAGTCATGTTAGATATATTTGGTTTTGAGTATGAACCCAAATTCGAATTCTTGTTTCTTTCTTTAAGTTCAAATAAAATAAAGTTATCTATCTTACGACTTCTCCTATAGGTACTCCGTCAGAATTTTCTCCTAAACATGAGAAACACGAATCGTTAGTACTGTACATCATACATATATATATAGTTAACTTCCACTAGGTTAATATTAGATAAATGGATCTTTAAGTTTTTTGTCACCTGATTCCTTGTAGTGACTATCAGTCTCAAATCCATCAGAGAGACCAGAAGGATTGATGAATCGAGCGTAATTTGCAGTGTAGTAGTTTATTCCTAGAAAATCATATGATTGTACCAACTTTTTTTTCTGTTCTTCGGTGAATGTAGGCAGAAGGCGGCCGTTTGGGTGGTTACGAGATGGCTTTGTGGCAAATTCTTTCACGTTATTCGGCCAATCACCGCTTGTTAATGGCTCCATAAACCTGTTATATACAAGGCATCATAACATCCAACTTTTTAAAGTTAGTTAACTTCAACACACAAATCACTAAAATTCAGGTTCATGGTGCCAAAATGGATCTAATTTATCGATTTCTAGGTGGTTAATTTAGAAAAACGGTTTTGGTTTCTAGGGGGATTTTAGAATTTATCTGGTTTTTAAGCAAAGTGCTACATGTTGCAGCAATCCACCCACATTTGCTCGTACATGTACAATAGAAAACTCAATGATTTTAATTGTACACTTTTTTATTCTAATAGTATTTTTAACATATAATTGGGTATTTTATAATTAGTTGTAAGATAAGTTTTTTAAAAGCTTTGAATACATATTTTGTTTAAGTTTCTTTGTTGATATTCCTATATAAATCTTATTGAAAACCTAGCAGTTTACTAAATAAAGTATTTTTGTATATAGAAGATTAAAAAAAATGCTTTATTTTGATACAACATGACTTTAAATAAAATTTATGTTGAAATGTCAAACAAATTATATCAGAGATGCATTTTTATTGTTAGTAAAATTTAAATATTATAAGTTACTAACAAAAGTATACATTAAATGAAATAGTAAGAACTAAAATGATTTTCTTATACCACCTAGAAATAAAAAATAATAATAACAAGTTTAAAGTTACTTGTGCTTACGATCCAAACATAAAATCATATGCGTACTCCACAGCTTTGACATCATCTTGGTATTCCTTATCATTCTTGCTATGATAAGGCTTGAAATAGATGACATCCAAAGTGATTCCCACTTTACCTTTTTGAGCATCCTAAAAAAATAATGTTAGCATGTAATTAATTACTACACCATATATATATATATATATATATATATGTATATGAAGGTGTTGGTATACTAAAAAGTTGTTTTTACTTTGACATTACCTTAAAACCTTCTTGATACTTTCTATAAGCAGCAGCATGACAGTTGATTAGATTGTATGCTACGATATACGGCTCGGTTTCGTTGTCACCATCTTGGTTCTTTCCGCCCCTACCAGGTGCAGAAACACCTGTTACGTAACCAAAATAGGTGTACCTGTATGGCTCGTTTAACGTCACCCAGTTCTTCACCCGATCACCAAACTCCCAGAAACAGATTTCCGCATAGTTCACGAAGTCGTCACTAATTAATTCATGTTTAATTAAAGCAGATTAATTTTTGACGTAGTATATACAAGTAATAAATTAAGTAGCTATATATAGATAAACAACAGCTAGCTAGTACTTACACAATTTTGGAACTCAGGAAGCCCATGTATTCTTCTTCCAAAGCATTTGGAAGATCCCAGTGGAAAAGAGTGACAAATGGCTCAATGCCATTGGCTAATAACTCATCTATTAATCTGTTGTAGAAATTGATGCCTTCCAAATTTTTGCCCATACTTACTTTCCCACCTGTTCAAACCACATTATAACTTTTTAGTCTATAAAAATATTAATTACATCAGCTAGCTCTAGCTGGATTGAGGTGTTATATATGTTAATTATATATATGTCAGTTATTAATTTCACCTGGTAATATTCTGGACCAGGAAATGGAGAATCTGAAATGAGTTACACCCATTTTCTTCAGCAGCTGGACATCTTCCTACAGATATATAAGTTTACCAACAACACAATTTAACTTTTGTAAGAATATATATATGATACAAATGTATTTCATACATACAATAAGTTGTATATGAATTGATCATCATGACAACTTGTTGCGGTTTTGGTTATATATACCTTCATTTTGTGATAAAAATCGATAGTTACACATGCATTTGAACCGTCCACAATGTTTTCTGCAACCATTATCGTCAATGTATATATGGTTGTCATCTATTCATATTGATGCATGCTATATATAAAAACAATGACAAAGAGAACAGCCGATATGCGTATATTATACGTACCAGGGTGCCTTAGTGTATAACAATCCCAGATACTTAAGCCTTTACCGCCTTCATTCCAAGCACCTTCGATCTAAACTCAAAAAATAACATCTTTAGGCCTCATTTTTAAAGATAAAGTCATATTACTTTTTGAAACAACGCTCATAACATTGTTAATATATATAATATAAACATTAATTTTGTTTTAGCATGTATCATATGCATGAGTACGTGTGGATATGATTAGATATATGTACTAACTTGATAAGAGGATGTTCCAACTCCAAACATGAAATCAGCAGGAAAATCGCTACGTTTGACATTAGGATCACGATTGTAATTGCTGTTGATAAACATCATTTCTTCGGCCATTACGAATTATCAAATGAGTCGAGAGAAAATCTTTAACGACTTCAAATCGTAATGGTGAGGAATGGTGAGAACTAGCATCATCTGGTTCGATATTTATAGCCAGCCACGTACCCAGGCCATGTTAACTTTGAGGTTATATTATCACTTCAACTTTATAAATAAAAAAAAAAAACACGATGAATAAATGGTTAAAAGTTTTCAAAACAAAACAAGACTATTAAATGCATGTCATAACTGCTTATTAAAGAGCCATATATATGAAGGGGGACCCGGAAATAAAATAAACAATGCAATTTTAACTTTTTTTATATAGTCAAATTGCATATTAAATAAAAATGTTTATCAATTACAAACAGATGTTATTATGCGCTTTCGAATGTACTAAAAGTTAAATTAAAAAATAAAAAAGCTTTCTTATTATCGGTCTTAATAAAAAAACTTTCTAGTTATAAGAGTATTTCATTGAAGAATTGAAGAGCATCTCATTCCCAAATGATCTCTCCACAAATTTTATTTTATCTATATTTTTAAACAATATATTATTTCACTCATCACAATAATTTAAACCCATAACATATTTGTTTGCATTAGTCGTTTGGTTTTATGACACTTGATTCTTCTCGTGTGATAATATTATGTCCGGTATACTTGCAATATGAACTATTCGCTATTAACCATCATCACATGTTTCCATTAATTGTCAAGTAACATGATATCAATTCGCTACACAAGCACCACCACCTACGATCCACCATCACCACCACACGTGCATCACCACCTTCAATCCACCACCATCTGCATCACACAATCACCACCATCATCGATCCCCCACGACCTCTCTCTGTCCCTCCCTTCATCCTGCATCCTTCATCCCTTTTCTTTCCCTTTTGTTCTCTCCATGAAATCGAAAATTCTGAGCATTTTTAGGTGGTGACGAAACATATAGACAAGTGGTTGGGTCGTAGTGGAGATTGATTGTCGAGAAGATGGATGTGTGGCAGTTGATTCCAGTGACTATGGAGGCTAGGAAATGAAAGACTGATTTTAGGGGAGGGGGTGGGGAAGGGTTGGAAATATAAAAAAAAAAAAATTCTATTTTAACTTAAAAGGTCATTTTAGCTATTTTTAAAAATTTAACAAAAAAAAAAAAAAAAAATTTTGTCCTTCCACGTTAGGGATAGGGACCTTTCTTGTTATGTTTTGATAAACGTTTGAATCGACCTTGTAATTTCCCAAATCTTAAAAATTAAAATCAAGCCTAATCACATATACTATCTAACTTTTTATCAACTACTAATAACTACACTAAAGATAACCAAAAAAAATAACAAAAATACTAAATAATACTTAAACAGATAACAACTAAATAGATAAAGACAAGTCTTCATGTGCATAATTTCATCTTCACGTAATGAACTCTTTGGGTTTGAGGTCAGGTTTGTTCTCCAGGTCAGAATAATCAAGTAACCTAATATCAATTCGAGTTTGATCTAATTAAATAGAATGCTTTTGCATCACACTCCTCATCTTGAAATAAAACTCTTCCTCGAGTTTTCCACTAGACCATAGCCACCCAGGATCGAAAGGAACATTAGGTTGTTTCTTGTTCACAATCAATCTAACCTGCCCCAAACAGTTCAACTTCATGGTTTCCATGGTTCGCCTTGCTCGATTGTAGGTGGGTACTACCTCGCAATTTTTGCTTGAGGTCTGTTGGATTATTTGAAAAAGAATAGTCCTCGATGCTTGAGAATATGAGAAATAAGTATAACAATTTAAAAACTTGAAAATTTGATAATATAACTTTTAGTTGGACTTCTTAAACACTCTATATCCTTTGGATTAATATAGTCAATAGTTTTCATATGTTTATCAAATTTTTTTTTTTTTTTTTGAAAAACTAATTCCTTTATCCTCTTGAGAGCATCCCACTACTTTGTCAACATAAGTATTATATCATGAATTTGAAATTTCAAATAGATAGAAACCTTTAACTTTATTTTTGAACAAATCGTCCAAAAGTTGTTACCTTGATCATAGACTCCATGTCCGGTAACTTCTCTAGTAACACTAGAAGTCTCCCATTAATAATCGTGTCTTTATGCAAAAAATCAGTAATATTACCTGAAGAAATCAGTGAATATACCCGCAATTCAATCCTAGTATCACACTTGGTGTTGTCTTTTTATCTTTTATCTGTTTTTGATCTTGAACATTAACTCCGCCTAAGAACCTTTTGCATAAACGGACGTTCTTCCTCATCGTGTTTAATCCGCTCTTCAACAAATTTAGGTTAGTCTCTCGATAAACACTCATGACAAGATTTGTTTTAAAGATCGGTTCGAGGAACCGAGTGTGAGGATTAGAGGTGTTTATCGGATCGGATAACAGATTGTTCGTATCGGATTATCCGAATTTGAAAATTTCATTACCCTATCTAAAGTTCAATATGATCCGAATAAAGATATCTCTATCCAATCTGAATATATCCGAATTCAATTCGGATAGGATTCACAGAAATCCAAATTAACCTGAATAATCCAAATTCCTATATTTTTGTTGTTATTTTTTTTGCTAATTTTATATTCTTAACATTTACTAGTTTAAAATCACAATAAAACCAGAAAATATAAATTTGTCTTAAACACAATTTCAAAATTAAAACATAATAGGTGATTGTAAAGATATCAAAGATAGATCTCAAATTTAAAACAACAACAGATTATTGTATAATTATTTAGGATTAGAGGATTGAAATATATTAAGACTCTTGAGTATTAAGTTAAAAACATAATAGGTAGTTGGATAATGAGTATTGGATTAGAAATATAATTGAATTCTTATTAGGATTAATCAGATATTTGAATAATCCGAATAAAAAAATTATAATATCTGAAATCTGATTTGAAATCTGAATAAGCATATCGGATTCAGATGAGATTCCATCTAAATATCCAAATAAGGATTCAGATCGGTTTTTTCGGATTCGGATATGGATCAAATTATGATTTTTTTTTGGATTTTAGTTTTTTTACACTCCTAGTGGAGATGATCAAAAGGATGCTCCTCTTCCTTGTTTACTTCGTGCCGAACAATGTGTCATGATTCAGTTTCATTCCTCATCGCATGTTGCAACTCAAGACTTCAAATCCTTTGCCGAATGGAGCCATTTGATCTATTGTTGTATTTGAAGATCACGAACTCATTACCAGAGTCTTTTGGTCTAAGGAGTTTCTTAGGTCATGACCAACTGCACCTTTGTCTCAATTGTCGGTTCTACAAGTTGAAGATTGATCTTATCCATGAGCACATGAATAGAAAACACTCATGTTGTTGCCTCCATTAATGATTCTATGAGCAAACAAGTATTCACCTTCATGCTAAGCTATTTGAGAACCAATCAAATGGCTCAAGAGTTTCAAGATGACAAAGAGCTTCAAAACCCATAGGTTTTGTGAATAAACTTTCAAAACATAATATGAGTGTTTATCGGATCAGATAACAGATTATTTGATTTATTTGGATATGAAAATTTTGTGTACCTATCTGAAATCCGAGTTGATCCGTATAAGGGATATCTTTCTTCATTTTGAATATATCTAAATTCAAATCGGATTGGATTCGAATATAAACCCATTTATCTGTTTTTCAGCCGGAACCACACCATCAACCCATAATATAACACATATGAAGCAATTTAAATATTCAAGAACATCTCCGGTAGCAATGGTGATCTTAAATGACACCAATGAATTTGGTTGGTTTGACATAACTATCATCATAATTAACTTTTTATGCTGGGCAATTTCTATATCTTTTTTTTAACGGCAAATGTACGGAACTTCTTTGAAAGATATGTGTTCTTTTAATCGGGTCCATCTATCCGTTTTTTAGCTAGAACCGCACCCTCAACCCTCTCAAAACAAAACTCATAATTAAGAAAGACTACTGATTCAACCCTGAGTATTTTGTTTAAAGTAATTCTTCAACCCATAACCTTCTTGTATTTCCCTGTTATTTGTATCTTATCTTAACCAGTTGGACGAATAATCATTTTGACAATTTCATATATCTAATGGAAATATCCAACATACAAAATATCATATTTTTATAATCAATATTTTAGAATATTGTACATTGCAAAAAAGTAATAAAATAAAATTTAAAATATAAAATTCGAACACCTATGGCGCCATAGAGTGACAGACCGGCACTAACTTCCATCTCCGATCTAATACAAGTTTTTTTCTAGAACCTTTAATAAACTAAAACTATTTAGTAATTTAGGGTTGTTTGGTAAGTTACTAATAATCATATTTGGTGCAAGGTAAAACATTTTTAATACATTTAAAAGACACATCTTATATAAGAATTTTTAAAATTTTTTAATGGGTAAGTTTTATAAACATGTTAATTGATTTAGAGGCTATATCTTATTCAATCATAATTTTTAAAGATTTTGTATAAGAGTGCCAAACAACCTCTTAGTTGTTTATGACAAATGGTTGGTTATATATAGTTAACTAATTATCGTAATTTTATATTATTCTATAAACATTAAAATGTCAAAGTTTAAAATTTTTTAATAATCTTTTAATATTATAAAACTTAATTTATAATAAATATAAGAATAAATTACTATTTGGTCCTTGTGATATGAACACCTTAATCATTTGAGTATAAAGAAGAATCTTTTTGCAAATCAAGCACACTAGTTTATATTTCATACCCTAAGTCTGATAAACTAACAGAATTAGATGTTTATGTTAGTTTCTAATAAAATAATCAAAATGTCCTTGGACTAAATTGTTAATTTTAGAATCTTAAGAACCAAAAGCGTAATTTACTGTTATATATATTAAAGAAATGTTTTTCTTTTTATTTCTATTTTCGTAGTTTTTAAACGTATTTTCAAATCTTTTAGTTTTATTAAATAAGCTTTTTTAACAATCAGTTTTTAAACTTTTTTTAACCATTTGATTTTCCAATGTACTTTTTAACCGTTCATCTTATTTAAAGAGCTTTTTAATCAATTTGACTTATTAAAGTTATTTTTTAAACCTCTAGGCTTAATTAAACGTCTTTTTCAACCATTTGTTTTATTTCATTTGTACAACTATTGTAAAGTTTTTATAAACATTCAATTTTTTAAACGTCTTTTTTTAATAATTTTTACTTTTAAACATAGTTTTTTAAACCGTTCTAATTATTTAAAAAGGGTTAAAAGGGGTTTAAACGATTTAAATTAAAAGTAGCTAATTGAACCGTTTTTTGAAAAGGGTTACTTAAACCCTTTTTTTAAATAAAAAGAGTTACTTAAACCATTCTGTTTAGTTTTTTAAACCGTATTGGCTTTAAAGTTTCCATAGTTCTTTTTACCGAACGGTTTGAAAAACTACGTTTAAATTGAAAAGAACGTTTAAAAAAACTTAACAGTTAAAAAAGACTTTAAAATAGGCAGAACATTATAAATAACACAAACGGTTTATAAAAAGATGTTCAAGTGAGCCTAATTTTTTAGAAAAATAAGTTAAAATAAGTCGAACATATTAAAAAACTCTTTTAAATAAAAGGGATGGATAAAATGTATATTTAAAAAATTTAATAGTTTTAAAAATGCGTTTAAAAACTACCTCTTTATAAAGGACATTTAATAAAACAAAACGATAAAAATGCGTGTAATAAAACTTTGAAAAATAAAAACACACTTTAACTACGCTTCTTGTTGCAAAGGTTTTATAATTACCATTTTAGTCCAAAGGTATTTTATTCATTTTAATAGAAACATTTAAAATTCGAACTATGTTTGTGTATTGAATTGAAAAAGTTAAAATAGACAAACCATAAGCTTGATTTGTTAAAAAATTTCTTGAACTCTAATGATTATAATGCACAAGCCACAAGAACATAATAGTAATTTACTCTAAATGTAAAAACAATATGTTATCATTTAACAAATATCTTGAATTTTTAATGGTTTCATAAAATATGAAAGCAAATGTTCGTTGAAAATTAGGTGGGAGGGACCATGGGTCCATGATGATAGAGTCGCAGTTACGACAAACCACAGCCTCAAGTGAATGAGTTCACATTCATAATAATTTTTTTAACGTTAAATTGGATCACTGACCTGCCACTAGTCCACACGATAATCTTTATTGTTGAGTACGTAACTCGACACCACAATCAGGATGAAACTCATAATAGGTGAAAGAAAACCATCTAGTTCAACCTGTAAACTTATTTATTTATTTATTTATTATCATAGGTAGGATTTAAATCCAAGACCTTCTTTTATTTTTAATGATATTTTAAAGTAACTCATCTCAACCAATTGATGTAAGGGTTACTGGTCACATTCGTAATAGCTAATCATCCGGTATTTACCATATTTAACAAAATTATGATAATAAAGAATGAAATAATAATTAGACTTCTATTTACTATTTCCTGTTTTATACACTTCAAAATAAGATAACATTTGTTAATTTTTCTTGAACATCATATATTTTTATTTTATAATACTACCTAACCTTAAATTTATAATAATTTAAACCTACTTGGTTTTTATTAAAAGTAGTCAACAATGCCAATAGAGACTAGACTGCATAGCCACGGGTTTATAAAATTTGTTAATTACTAGTCAAACACATTTTATACACAATACAATATAAATTATGAGGCCATTTAATTACATAAAATCTCCGACATCAACGATGCCTTTAAATAAAACCACTTAATTTGATAGGTTTGGAAAAACTATTAATATACATGGTCGGAGCTTTTAAGGCCCCCATATATTTTTCACCCTAGAAGTGAAAGTTTATGTATGTTTCATCCGAAAATTTTATACGCATTAAGTACGCCCCCTGATACAAGCGATAAGAAAAAAATCATAAGTCTCGTTACTTTCAGCCCCTTATATATTTGTTTAAGCTTCGTCACTATTAATATAATTAACTTTTTATGAGGGTGAGGATGGGTCTAACAAAAAGGTATTTAAAATTAGAGTGGTGAAACATAATTAAAAGTCACATGTTCAAGCTTGTCTATAACGATTTAATATAAATTAATTGTAGTGTACGCAGATTATGTAAAATATGATATGTAAATTAAGATCGAATCCTTAAAAATATCATATTATAAGTGACAATATTATATGCGTTACCATAACTTTAGAAAATATCATAATTCTCTTGATCATTAAAAGAAAGGATTCTACGTTGCTAAAAACATACGAGCATTTGTAGCGCCAATATTATATGCGTCAGTCAATGATAGTCACTAACTACCATGTATGACCATCGGATCTACTCGAGCTTTTCCTAAAACTTACTAAAAGTGCTTATTAACTTTGTTATTTATTGCAAAAAAGTTGTTTATACATAGTTAATAATTTGTAAATTTATTTTATTTTACAAATCATTAAAATTGTCAAGTTAAATATAATTTTATATTTTTTCAGTTTTATAAAAGTTTACTTATAATAAATATAAAAATAATATGTTATCATCTAACATAAATATTGATTTTATAAAAGTTTATATATATAATATTATGCAACATTTTTAGAAGATTATAATACTTATGAAAATGAATTAGGGAGGGGCCATTAGTATATGATGGTAGAGTTAGACTAACTTTAGTGGGAATACCGTGCTTAAACAGTCAAACGGTGACGGTTGCTAAATCACCATCATTTTCGCGTTGCCATGCCAAAATGAAATCCACGGGGGTTCAACCCCGTTTTAAACCATTCCCCTTTCATCTAATGCCTTCCGTTTACCCCTATTCCCCCATCGGAATGCCAAATTCATTTTAGCACAGTGCACCATCGAAATTTTATTAAAACCATGGCCAAGATTGATGGCAATGTCACGATGACAATGGGATAATTCCAAGAGGCGGATGTTATGGGGATCTAGATGTTTATAAGTGACCAACGGTTAACCAACGACCATTCAATCCCAAAATTACACTAATGGGGAGGCGAGTTTGGGCTTCAAACGATGCTTTTGAGTCTGGATTTTGTGAATCTTGATATTTAGAAAAACAATTAAAATATAGTGTGGTGTGGTGTGGTCAATTTAATGGAGCAAAAGAAAAATTATGGTGTGCTATTTTGGCGTTAAGATGGACTGTAGTGTTATGTAGTATGATGAAACGACGAAATATGACCTAAGTGAATGAGTTCACACTCGTAACAACTAATCATCTTGCATGTTAGTGTATTTTAGTAAATACATTTAAAATAATATAAAGTTTGTTAATTAGTTTCTTTTTCCTAGGATTCATAAAGTTTAAACTAGGGAAATCGATTAATGGATTAAACCAAAAAGGTGTCAAATGATACATATGAACACACTTACTAGGTAGTTGGCGGATGGTTATAGTGACATTTATTGTTTTCGTCGCTAGCGATCGAACAACCGGTCCCTCCCCTTTGATTACGCTCAAGATAAGGTGTGAGCATGATTCCTTTTCACATGTGTCAAGATTATATTAGTGTTTTTCATGAACTAGCTACTGATCTACTTTTTCTATTTTCTTTTTAACAGCCAACCAAGGAAAATTATAATTAGAATAAGCCTAGGGAGAAGCTAGGGAGATGACTCTAGGCCCGCGTCAGTGGCTAGAGTCGTAAAGAAGGTGATGTTTAATTCATTTTCATGGATAAAACTTAGAGGAGGCGTAAAAGACATGAAATGAAACAAATGGTGTAATCTTATTTTTTTTTAATCTGTAATTTCTCGAGTATGTATGTGACTTAGCTTCTTGCTAACATCCTCTTTTATCAAAATAAAATTTGCCATTCAAGGAAAAAAAATATATATATGCAGCAGCAGCAGCTAGGGAGATTACAGAGAGGGAGAACATTAAAATCGAAAATTGCAGCAACTGTTACGTTCTAAATTAGAGCACGACCTCCTATGTTTAATCCATATAAACGGCGTAATCTTTGATTTTGAATAATTGAACCTTTGTCCTCTTGTACAGAGGGGACATACTTTAACATTAGAATGCCTTAAAATTAGATATTTTCTTTGGTAATAACCTTTTTATTTTAACTATGAAATAAAACCGTAATTATAAATAAAAAAAATTGCATAAATGATTTCTTTGTTTTAACTATATTATATAATTGGTCCAAATACTTTAAAAATTACAAAGTTAGTACAAATTTTTGTGTGTCATTACAAATTTGATCATTAAATTTTACAAAATTATAAATTTAGTTCAAACTTTTACATGAACGTTGTACTTTTGGTCCTAAAATTAAATTTACAAAATAGTTTAAATTTTATATAAAACCTAAAAAATGAATGAATTTAATGGAAGGGATCAAGCATGAAATGATTACACAAAATTTTGAACTATCTTTATAATTTTTAAAGTTTGAAAACCAAACATGCAATTTGGTTAAACCACAAATACCATCAATGCAATATTCTCTTATAAATATTTGAACTAAATATAAAAGCGTTCGATTAAAGTATATGTAGATATATCTTAAGTCATAACCGTTATAATTTTTATTTAAACATGGTTTAAAAAGTACCATTAATACCTGAGTGCGCCTTCTTGAAACGATACTTCAACTGTTCATAGTGATTTTGACGCTATAAACTTAACTCACCCAAAAACTTTATCAAGGAGAAAGCCCATCACTGTAGAAAAATTCTCGTAAGTTAGGTTTTAAACTTAAGATATAAAAGATCACAAAATCTAACCATTAACCTCATACTATTGGACCAAATAACCTTTTGTTATATCAGTTATAACTAAAGAGTGTAAGATAATGTTAGTGTTTGCATTTATACATATAGATGGGTCCTCGCCTTGTGCGGCGGTGAAGATAGTTTTTTTTTTTAAATTTGACAAAAAAAACTGTATAAATACTATACTTAAATTAAATATAAAAACCAATACGTTTTTATGGTGTAATTTTTTAAGAAATATATTACCATATGAAAAAGTTATAGCCAAATACAAACCATGAAGAAAGTTGGTTAACAACAAATTACTTTCCTGTTTTAATAATTTACTTTTAATTGATTGTACCATATGTTTTAAAAGTTGTAATTTTTTTTGTACTCTTCACACATACACACACACATATATATATATATATATATATGTATATATATGGGAGGGTTTATTTGTTAACCGTTTGTTATTGTGATG
This sequence comes from Flaveria robusta, assembly GCA_025506415.1. Classification (NCBI taxonomy): domain Eukaryota; kingdom Viridiplantae; phylum Streptophyta; class Magnoliopsida; order Asterales; family Asteraceae; genus Flaveria; species Flaveria robusta. The sequence goes on from JACCIZ010000176.1 coordinate 49,944, forward strand.
ATTTGTGTTAATTCGTCAAGATCAAGCAAAATTATTGTTTTATTTGTTTTATTATGTTAGTATCCCATGTATTAAACAAGTTAAAAAAAAATACTAAATAATTAGTAATAAATAATTTAAGAATTATAAAACTATGTTTGAAGATAAAATATGATTATAACTGCATATAAATAGCTACTTTAAGTAAATAAATTAATAATATATTTTTCTAAAACTTTTATTTTATTAAATATTTTGTTTTAAGAAAAATAAATTTATTTTAAAAAAAGTTTGTTGTATTCTGTATTTTATAAAACTCTTATTTTAGAAAATTTCATATTTTTTATAATTCTTTTAAAAAAGGACCAATTTAAAATATTTTGTTTCAAAAATTGTTTTATTTAAACTGTTTTGTGGGAAAAGCATGATGAACTTTATTTATATATATATATATGATGGGTAGAACGGGATTAATATATGTTATGAAGGTATAAGTTGGGTCAATAGTATAAGTGTATACTGTTGAGCCCCTAAATCCCCCATAATCATTAACTTCGGGGAGGCCACAGACTATATTGGTAGATCTATCGGGTTAGAAGGGCCCGCTCTCGCGACCAGTCGCATTGGTCAGCTTGCAGCGAGGGAATTTATATGTTTGGACTGTTGTGGGGCAACGACGTGTTTCTTGGCTTGATTATGGACTTATGACCTAAATTAATCATAGTACCTAGCTAGTCTATGTTGAGTATATTATATCTCGCTACATCATAATGTTTTGAAAACCGAATGTTTATAGAATTTAAAACCCCGAATGCTCACCAACGTCATGTTGACCATTTAAATTTTCATGCTTTTCAGGTTTGTAAGTACGCTCGGTTGGGAATGAATGGAAATGTGTTTGGATGGTCAAATGTGTCGATTAAAGTCCAGTCTTAGGGTCTGTTGGATGAAACTTGTTGTTTTCATAAATAATTAAAGTCCAATGTTATCTATGTTTGAATCTTGTTTTAATTTGTATAAGTAATTGCAAGACCCTAATCGACAGTAGTTAAGTTTATATTTTATCATCGTTTGACTCTAACCGTTGGTAATAATCCAACTTCCGTTACCGCCACGTCGCTTGACTTTCCACTGCGATTTTCGGGGTATGACAGAAGTTGGTATCAGAGCCAATGGTTATAGCGAACTAGAAATTTAAAAAAAAAAAAAAGAAAAAGAAAATCTAGACTATAACCTTTAAAATGTTTTCATGACTCCAAAGACAATTCCATATCTTGAGCTTTACGCTAGGTTGAAGTATAGTATGGATATAATAAATTATATTAAGACTATAATTGTTGAATTAATAAGCTAGCGTTTTGTGTAATTAATAAGTACGCATGTATAAATTTCTTTTACTGTAGATGTCTGACCGGGTTAACAGAGAGGAAGTGCCAGACCTTAGCAGCAGTACCGAGGGTCCATCAATACCCATTTCCACCTCGCCTTGGTATCGCCTACCCAGCCCTATTTTGCAGCTACCATATACCCGGGCATGGAAAACTCAGGGAACGGTTGGATATCTGAGTCTGACGATGAGGGTCCCACACCAGCTGCAGCCACACTCGAGCCTATTACTGAGGTTCAGACTGATGATGAGCTTGGAGGTCAAGCTCATGGTGATGGCCAGCCAGCTAATGAGAGACCTGACTCTAAGGAGCCAGTTGGTTTGGTCCAGGAGAGCGAGACTCCGACAGCGATGACTCCTGTCGCACCTATCCCTCTCATGCAGCACCCACCAAAGATTCGGTTGGTGTATGAACGGAGGAAGCGCAGGGAGACGTAGAGGGTGGCTGGTGATGATGCTGGTATGGATGGAGCGCCTGTGCCCAAACGGGCCAGATTTCTTGATGAGCAGTGGAAATGGATTATGGATGCCATGCAAGGATGGGCCTCGAGATACGAGTTCCTTCTACTTTCGAGGTGGGAGAGTCATCCACTACTCCTCGTGGGGTTACTATGGGTGGTGAACCCACTGAGCGAGTGATGGCTACTCTGACAGCCCAATGTGTTCGATTCAAGAGGGAACTGCTGGTGACAAAGAAGAAGATGAGGGTACAAGATGAAGTGAGTCAAGCTTTAGACGGGAGATTGATGACGATCGAAGAAGAGAGATTGTCGGATGATAGTGCTCTGAGCCAGATGCATTTTCGACTGTCAGATCTGGAGGCTAGTCTTTCAGAGACTAGGAACTGACTGACCCTGGCAGAGCAGAGAGCGGATGTAGCTAAGGCAGCATTGGTGACAGCCAAGCAGTATGTGATTATGATGGGAGAGCGAGTGGAGACTACTATGGCAGTGACTACCTTATGCATGATGATGATCTCATATCTGATGCATGTTGGTAGTGGAGCTTCATTCCTAGGATAGATGTTGGATGCAAGCCAGAGTGCTTGGATATTTTGATCGAGATAGAAACTCGCTAACTTATGTAGACAATTAAACTAATTATCTTATGATGGTTGATATTTTGTATGCATGATGGTATTTGATGTATGATCGAACAACATGTTACTCTTAATTTCTATTATGATAATATCAATTATAATTATGGAAAATGTTAATATATATATATATATATATATATATATATGTTTTGATCGTAAGGACTAATCGAACATACTATTATATGAGCGTCATGTGTCATCTAAACCCCTTTTTCCTACCTTCAAAACAGAACCTGACCATGCCACCTAGAACACGAAATACGTCCTCGAGTGGAAACGCTAACTTACCAGCTACTGCAGAGGAACTAGCCCAGTTAATAGCTCAACATGTCAAATCAGCCCTGGAACAACACGATGTTAATGTACCAGCTGGTCAAGGAAGAAGACATGAAATTGCAGGTAATGGTCTTGGAAACAGAATGGGTAATGGCTCCAACATAAGTTCTGGAGTTGGTGCAAATAACGGTTCCGGTAGGAACGAAAACCCAGGCAGTTTATCAGGTGTGCAACTCCATGGGTGCTCGTACAAGACATTCCAAGGATGCAATCCAAGAGCTTTTACTGGTGCTGAGGGACCATTAGACATTGTTCGATGGATTGAAAGAATGGAAACTGTTATAGCCATAAGTAACTACTCTGATGATCAAAAGGGCAAGTACGCGACTTGTTCTTTTCAGGACGCAGCGTTGTCGTGGTGGAACTCTCAACGTCAATTATTGGGAGATACGAACGCATATGAACTCACTTGGGAACAGTTGAAAGAAATGTTACTTCGAGAGTACTGCCCTCGAAATGAACTACAGAAAATTGAGACAGAGTTTTGGAATCTTACCATGGACGATGCTGAGATTCGAGCCTACACCTCTAGGTTCAATGATCTAGCTAGATTGGAGCCTCGAATGGTTACTCCTGAATATGTTCGGATCGAAAGGTACATTAGGGGACTGGCACCCCAGATAAGAAGCAATGTTACCGCCTCAAACCCCACCACTATTCAGAGTGCTATAGCTATTGCACATTCTTTGACTGATGATGCAGTGCGTAGTGGTGTGCTAATCGAAAAGGATGAAGTTGGAAAAAGGGTAGTGGGAATCGAGAAGAAAACCATTGTGGTGGAGAAAGGATTATCTGATGGAAAAAGAAAGTGGTTTGGAGGTTCAAGGACCCAGTTAAACAACAAGAGAAACTTCAGTCGAGGGACAGGAAAAGCTTATGTCACGACATCAAATGATGCCAAGGGAAACCAAGAAACTCATGGAAAATGTAACAAATGTGGATACTTTCACAAAGGTGGATGTAGAATCTGTGCCCGTTGCCATAAGCTCGGTCACTTGATTCAGAATTGTCGATCTAAGCCTGATGGGAGTATGGCAAGAAATAATCGAGCCTGCTTTGAATGTGGTGTCATAAGGCATTTCAAGAAAGATTGCCCGAAGCTGAATAGATCTGAAGCCAGAGGAAGAGCCTTTGAAATGAACGTTAAAGATACGCGCCAAGAACCGTCAATGGTTAATGGTATGTTTCTTATTAATAACCATTACGCCTCTGTTTTATTCGACACCGGTGCTGATTTGAGTTTCGTGTCTAAAGAATTTGAGCCTTTATTAGGTATAAAACCCTGTAAGTTGAATAAGAAGTACATTATTAAATTAGCTAACGGGAAGAAAATAGAATCTAGTGAAATAATCAAAAATTTCACCTTACAACTTAATGATCATATTTTTAATATCGACTTGTTACCTGTCGACCTTGGAAGTTTCGATGTTGTCATTGGAATGGATTGGCTCTCTCGAAACCATGCAGAAGTAGTATGTTTCGAGAAGATTATTCGCTTACCGACTTCCGATGGTGAGATTCTAATCATTCAAGGAGATAAGGGAAAGCGTTCTTTAAAATTGGTTAATGTTATGAAAGCATGTGAGTACTTAAATAAAGGATATCCAGCCTTCTTAGTAAAAGCCATTAATGTCAAGAACGAGGAACGAAGAATTGAAGACATTCCGGTTGTACGAGAATACTTAGAAGTATTTCCTGAAGATTTACCAGGATTACCCCCACAAAGGCAGATCCAGTTTCGAATTGATCTAGTGCCTGGAGCTGCACGTGTAGCTCGATCGCCGTATCGGTTAGCACCTTCTAAAATGCAGGAATTGTCAAAACAGCTGCAAGAGTTGTTAGACAAAGGATTTATCCAACCAAGTTTTTCTCCTTGGGGAGCGCCAGTTTTATTCGTTAAAAAGAAAGACAGATCGTTTAGGATATGTATTGATTACCGAGAGTTAAATAAACTTACCATTAAGAATCGGTACCCATTACCAAGAATTGATGATTTGTTTGATCAATTGCAAGGATCCAGCTATTACTCAAAAATCGATTTGCGATCTGGTTATCACTAGTTATTGATAGCAGAGGAAGATGTTCCAAAGACAGCCTTTAGAACGCGATATGGTCATTATGAATTTCTAGTAATGCCATTCGGCCTAACGAATGCGCCAGCTGTGTTCATGGACCTCATGAATAGGGTCTGCAAACCTACTTGGACAAAATTGTTATAGTGTTTATTGATGACATTTTAATATACTCACAGTCCAAGGAAGATCATGAACATCACCTTCGACTCATTCTGAATGTTTTAAAGAGAGAAAAGTTGTATGCTAAATTTTCCAAGTGCGAGTTTTGGCTTCGGGAAGTTTATTTTCTCGGCCATGTAATAAACGAGAAGGGTGTTCATGTGGATCCGGCAAATATTGAAGCAATTAAGAATTGGGAAGCACCTAAGACTCCCATTGAAGTGCGACAATTCTTAGGATTAGCCGTTACTATCGTAGATTTATTGAAAATTTTTCAAAGATAGCCCAACCTTTGACCTTACTGACTCGTAAAGATAGAAAATACGAGTGGGGTGTTGATCAAGAAAAAGCATTTCAATCATTAAAGCAAAGGTTGTGTAGCGCGCCTATATTGTCATTGCCTGACGGAACTGATGGATTTGTAGTGTATTGTGATGCCTCGCGATTAGGTCTGGGGTGTGTGTTAATGCAAAAAGATAAAGTGATTGCTTACGCGTCCAGACAACTAAAAGTGCATGAGAAGAACTACACCACTCATGATCTAGAACTAGGAGCTATGATTTTTGCTCTAAAAATCTGGAGACATTACCTCTATGGAACTAAATGTGTCGTGTACACAGATCACAAGAGCCTGCAACATATTTTTAATCAGAAGGATTTGAATATGAGACAAAGGCGTTGGGTCGAATTATTAAATGATTATGATTGTGATATTCGTTATCATCCAGGCAAGGCCAACATTGTTGCAGATGCACTCAGCAGAAAGGAAAGAGAACAACCTCTGCGAGTACGAGCGTTGGAATTAATCATACACTCAAATCTTATTACTAAGATTCACGATGCTCAAATGGAAGCATTAAAAGATGAAAATTTAGAGAGCGAAGGTTTACGAGGAATGATCAAAGAGTTAAAGCCTAACTCTGACAACTTGATGCATTTTTCAAATCGAATATGGGTTCCAAATTACGGAGACTTACGCAAAGTAATTCTAGATGAAGCCCATAAGTCAAGATACTCAATTCACCCGGGATCAGACAAAATGTATCATGATGTGAAAGAATTGTATTGGTGGCCTAATATGAAGGGTGATATAGCAGTATACATAAGCAAATGTATGACGTGCTCTAAAGTATTAGCTGAATACCAGAAACCATCTGGACTTTTACAACAGCCAGTGATTCCAAAGTGGAAATGGAAGTGCATTGCCATGGATTTTGTGACAAAATTACCCCGAACGACAAGTGGCTACGATACAATTTGGGTAATAATTGATCATTTGACAAAATCCGCCCACTTTCTACCTATGAAGGAGACGTATAGAATGAATAAGTTGGCTGACTTATATATCAAAGAGGTGGTATCTCGCCACAATTATTTCTGATAGAGACAGCCGATTCACCTCAAAATTCTAGCAGTCCTTACATGAAGCCATGGGTACTCGATTAGATATGAGTACGACATATCATCCCCAAACAGATGGTCAAAGCGAGAGGACCATTCAGACTTTAGAAGATTTGCTGAGAGCGTGTGTGATTGATTTTGGTGGAAATTGGGACACTCATCTACCACTAGCTGAATTTTCATATAATAATAGCTATCACACTAGCATTAAAGCTGCTCCATTTGAAGCATTATATGGAAGAAAATGTCGTTCACCCTTATGTTGGGCAGACATTCGTGAAAGACAATTAACAGGTCCAGAAATTATCCAAGAAACAACTGACAAAATTGCACAAATTAAAAAGAGGCTTGAAGCCGCCAATAGTCGACAAAAGAGTTATGCGGATAATCGAAGAAAACCATTGGAATTCCTGGCAGGTGACAGAGTATTTTTGAAAGTATCTCCCTGGAAGGGTATTGTTAGAATTGGTAAACGAGGGAAGCTTAATCCTCGATTCATTGGACCATTCCAAATTATAGAACGAATTGGGCAAGTTGCGTACCGACTTGATCTACCCAGCGAACTTGGAAATGTGCATAATGTATTCCACGTATCCAATTTAAAGAAGTGTTTGTCAGATGAATCACTAGTCATTCATCCAGATGAGGTTTGCATCGATGATAAACTTCATTTTGTTGAAGAACCAATAGAAATTTTGGATTGGAAGATCCAGAAACTTAGAAGAAGTCAGATTAAATTGGTCAAGGTTAGGTGGAATTCTAAAAGAGGACCTGAATTTACGTGGGAACGTCTGGATCAAATGCAACAAAAGTATCCTCACCTGTTCAAATCCAGACCTGACACAGATTCAACAACGTAAATTTCGGGACGAAATTTCTTAAACGAGGGGAGACTGTGACACCCAGTCAAATCAGGTCAACACTCGAGACTATTTTAAATAATAGAGTTATATTTATTAAATATCATATCTGAATAATTGAAAACCAAGTTAACGTTTCTAACGAACCTTGAAACCGTTTAACTGTTAGGAATATTATTTAATAATAATAATAATAATAATAATAATAATAATAATAATAATAATTAGTGGAAGACTTGCATGGATGACAACTAGTCATCCAAATCCCTACAAAATCTCCACACACACTCCACTCTACACACACACTCACCCTTTCAAATTCTCCTCACCCTCTCCACTTCCACACCACCACCCCCATCGGTTCCCACCACCACCACCAAAACCACCTGCCGCCACCCACATCACCGGCACCACCGTCCGCCGCCCTGACCACCACCACCGAAACCACCTGTCTCGACCATCACCACCAACCGGCACCACCCCCACAACCATCACCACCGCGACCGTCACCCCCCCCCCCCTCATCAAACACCGAAGCTTACACCATCACCACCACTAGAAACCATCATCCATCTTCTCTTTCAAGCATCAAGAGGGTTTCTAGTAGAGACTTTGATTGGAACTCGGAAGGGGTGATCGTGAGTTGGAATCTAAGTATCATCTATAAAAAGTGTTGGTTTAGTCTAAAGGTATACTTATTTCTAGATTAGATCATCTACATTCATTCATGCATGGGTGATCAAGACTCAGATCTTGATGAACCCTTGTTTCACCCACTTTAATGTTATAAAAGTTTAAAAATTTTTTATGAACTTGGGCTTTGAAATGTGTTTATAATCTGAAATGTATGATAGAAATAGCTTTATTTTAATGAAATCATGTTACTAGTATGATTTGGGTTCGTGTAGATGTATGTATATGTGTGTATATGTCGCGTATGTAGGTATGTATATGTAAGTTGAGGGATTGATGGATTATGATCTCATAAGAAATGACTAAGTAGGAATGTTGGATGGATGAATAATGTTGGATATAATGCCATAGGAAAGTGATTAAGTTGAAGTAATGGATGGTATTGTTTATCATAAAAAAAAAAGATCAAGATAAAATGTTAATATAAAGTTTATACTTGGACACGTTATAAGGTTTCACTTAGATAAAATGTTAGTTGACAAACAATTTGAGAACTAGAAACCGTGATTTAGACAGTACTTAAGACTAACGGGATGTTGTGACGAAAGGACTTGACTAAAACGACAATGAGACATCAAGACTTTACAAAATTATAACTATACAAAGCTAAAATAAAATAATATGTATATTTTAGAAAATAACGATGAATAAAAAGAATATATATATACATTAAATAAACAACCTCAAATTAACGGACTTTAAAACCAATATGTTTCATAAAAATAATGTATGTTGAATAATCTCAATAACTTTAAAGAATGGCTTTATAAAAGAAATATAAGAGATTTTGTATAAAATTCATTATTTCACAAAATCATTAGTTAAGCTTCGAATAATCTACATCAAACTAAAATATATATAAATACAAGTTTGAAAAATTATGATTTTATAACATAAAACATTTAGATAAGAAAAATGATAGTTGACATAAGAAATAAACATAAGGATTAGTGATATTATTAGATGCCTAGAATAAGTTAAGGTTAGACATTAGTTTATAAGGCGGATGAATCATAATTCATATATTTTCTTAAGAAAAGTAATAAACTTTTACGAGAAATCGACGAAATTCCTTAAAATAATAAAAATATTTTTACCTTTAAAAAGTGACTAAATAAGTTGGGTGAAAAGCATTCTCATAAGTATGAAGTATCAAATATTGATCAAGTTATATATATATTTAGGGTTTTGATAAATCGGAGCCTAACGTATTAACCGTATCTTAATTGCATTCAAAGGTGAGTTCTTCGGCCCCTATTTTAAATATTGTTTTATTTAAACTGTTTTGGGGGAAAAGCATGATGAACTTTATTTCTATATATATATGATGGGTAGAACGGGATTAATATATGTTATGAAGGTATAAGTTGGGTCAATAGTATAAGTGTATACTGTTGAGCCCCTAAATCCCCCCATAATCATTAACCTCGGGGAGGCCACAGACTAAATTGGTAGATCTATCGGGTTAGAAGGGCCCGCTCTCGCGACCAGTCGCACTTGTCAGGTTGCAGCGAGGGAGTTTATATGTTTGGACTGTTGTGGGGCAACGACGTGTTTCTTGGCTTGATTATGGACTTACGACCTAAATTAATCATAGTACCTAGCTAGTCTATATTGAGTATATTATATCTCGCTACATCATATTGTTTTGAAAACCAAATGTTTATAAAATTTAAAACCCCGAATGCTCACCAACGTCATGTTGACCATTTAAATTTTCATGCTTTTTAGGTTTGTTAGTATGCTCGGTTGAGAATGAATGGAAATGTGTTTGGATGGTCAAATGTGTCGATTAAAGTTCAGTCTTAGGGTCTCTTGGATGAAACTTGTTGTTTTCATAAATAATTAAAGTCCAATGTTATCTATGTTTGAATCTCGTTTTAATTTGTATAAGTAATTACAAGACCCTAATCGACAGTAGTCAAGTTTATATTTTATCATCGTTTGACTCTAACCGTTTGTAATAATCCAACTTCCGGAACCCCCACGTCGCTTGACTTTCCGCTACGATTTTCGGGTGTGACAGAAAATTAGATGAACTTTTATTTAATGACATAAGTCAATAAAAGTAACTCTTTATATTAACTATGGAGAGTTTTTTAATTAAAATAACACAAATGACGAAAATATCGTAAATATAATTTGTTAATACTGTAACTATCAATTGCTCATATGTAATAAATCTCATCCATTGATTTTATTAATTCGCGCTTAGGATTGGTTCTCATTATTTTTAGTCTAACAAGGGTTAGTATCGAATCCATCCCCTAGATAATTATATCTACATAATTAGTTACACTAGAAATTAAGTCTACGCAATGAGATGCTTCTAAAAATTTCATTATGTGCATTGCGACAAGCACATTGAAGTGGTTAACTATATAAGTCTCGGTTTTAAAGATCAAAACACAGATAGCAACAAAATCGATATAACCTACTTTACCTAAAAAATGCTATATTTTATAACAACCTTATTTTTAACAAAGTATATACAGGGACGCCAAAAAAAAAATCTAAACACAACCACCAAATTATCATTTTTAATAAAAGTTCACAATAAAAGTTATTAAATAAAATTCAAAGTATTAAAAATTTAATCGGTTTAAATGTATATTATACTGTGTACTACGGTGAAAATTGAAACATTAGAAAGTTATTGGTTTAATTCGAAAAATTAACAAAGTTGGTTGATGTGTAAAAGTTTGAAAGCTTATAAGGTAAACAGTTAAAAGTGCGTACTGGCATTTCAAGTGGATTTATTATGTTAGTTAAAATAATAATAAAAAAAGACAAAGAAAACAAAAGCTAAAGGTACAAAGTTTGAATCCTGATAAGTGATTGTGAGAAGTTTTTACCAATTGAGCTAAAATGACTTTTCGTGTCTAGTTTTCAAAGCCTTATATCTATTTAAGAGGAAAATTGGAGTATAGAATGATTTCATGCATCCCGATGTACATATCTAAAAGGAAAATTTGAGTATATAATGATTTCATACATCCCAATGTACAAAAATATATGCTATTCTAGTGTGGGGCGTGGGCTTAAAAAACACTTGTGATGTTGTGGAAGTTTGTTCACATAGAATCAAATACTACTAGAAATGAAATATTGATCATTTTAAGTACTATTCGTCACTCCACATTTTTTTTGGGTTGATTTCATAATAAATTTGAACCGCTTGTTGAGGGTACATGTATCAAACGTACCTCAAATTGGATAATGCATGGTTCCAGATGATGAAATGAAGGGCGATTGGGGAAAGGTATGGAGGGGGTGATGAATTAGTGAGGCGTTAGAAGGTTGTGGTTTTTTTTTTTACTTGTAGTAAGTGTTTTTTTTTAATACAAATAGCTATAAATTCATTGTTTCTTTTAAAATAACTTATGACAACTAGTTATCGACATTCAAATCACCAACATCGTTGATATTATTATATGTTTAAAATAATTTAAAAGAAAATTTACATATTCATCGATGAGGTTAGATAGACGATTACATTAGTTATTTATTTTTTTTAAAGTCTCGAACACATATTTATTTATTTTATTCTTAAAATCATCACATTTATCATTCTCTATGGAACTTAATGTAACCATTTAGTCAGAGAATATATCATTCTACTACTAGAGTCCCCACGTGACAAATCATTATGTCAGTGAAACAAAGTTGCTAGTAACATCAATAATTTTTTATTTATTTTAATTAGTTTTATTCAACAAATCGCCGTGTACTATAAACACTGTTTTTTTTCACACCTTTTAATGCTGTTCAATGCTCACATGTTCAAGGACAAATCTACCGTCTTTGTTTTTCTTAACTACATTTAGAGGTAGGGTGGCTATGTATGAAAAGAAATACTAAATTTCACTTTTACATTACATTGAAGACCACATATATATTAAATATATACTAGTTGAATTCAGCGCATGCTTCACGGTGGGAATCAATTCCATTAACTTCAATTGCATCCACATAAATTGTATACATCTACGTTGAAGGGTCGGAAAGAAATGTTATTACATCGTCATCCGCCATTAAATAGGGTATGTTCACATACAAACAATTATCACCATTAGATCACACTAACAATCTCAACATAGGTTTACATCAGACAAATTATTCTATACTTAAAAGGAGAAGAGAAATAAATCCCAAATAAGAGAGCTTCTGCAACTATAATAAAACAGGTCACACAGGTTTTCAGACAAGGCCACCCTTATCATCACTAAACACATTCAAACTAAAACAACAACCATCAGAGACTACCATCGGAACACATCATCACAGAACATAAATCGTAGACATGCCAACAAGTTCTCAAATGAGGGCCTCCTATTCATCATCGATCATCATCGAACAGAAACATTGTTTAGAGCCGAAACATTCAAAACAAAACGGTAAATAGCATATATCCGGCAAAAAAGTAACAAAACATCATCACTGAAAAAATCATCTCAAACCAAACATTCAAAAGAAAACCCAAAATAACAGAAATACTAATACAGACTAACAATCACGTTCTCAAATAAGACATGCTCATCATCAAAGTACCAAAATAGGGTTTAAATATGAAAATTTCAAAACAAAGCCCCAATTAATAATAGGTTTGGCACTTCTTTAGGCTGTTCTGCGACGTTAAAAGAATATAGGTTTGGCAAAAATTACAGTTATTACTAGCAACATATGCTAAATGTTGGCCTAGAATCAATATATTAACACAAGAACATACTAAAAATTTAGGCAACCCGTCTCAACCTTAAGAATATAATTATAAAAAAACCACACCAAATACAATAATTATAACTCTCTTTTTATACAACACTTCTCTTATCTTAATCTAATTTAAACATCTTTAAATAATCAAAGGAAAATTAATAATTTTTTTATTTAAATCAAGATTATATATTCATTCTCCCTCATAATCTTGATCTGTTCCACTCGGATCTTGAATACCGTGTAATGCTTATAATTCTTCAACCTTAATATTTGGTTTCTTGCTTTCACCCCACAAGACTCTCAATGCAATGATCACAAAGGCACACCCATTGTGATTAGCCATCTATAAGTACTTTGAAGTATACACATCTAAAATATGTTTAAACAGTTGGATAAAAACACAAAAATCAATAACCATCAAATACATCAATTTTTATGCTTTTTTTCTCCACAAACTTGCAATGTTAAATTGCCTTTTTTTATTTATCACCTTCTTTATTAGATCTTTGCAATTATGATTTCTTCCCAGGTCCTAAAAACTACGTCGTTATTTTACCACCGATCAAAGGAAAAAACAAAAGCTCACTACCCTGCTGCTTCAGCTTCAACTGTTTTTCTTCTTTTCCTGCTAGACAAAACTAGATTCAAAGCCTCCTATTTTAATGAATCTTTTACCATCCGCCTACCCACAAATCTGATTTTCTGCCAAAAAAAAAAAAAAAAAAACCTACCATAATTGCTATGTTTTATCCTTGGCAGGGAAGAAAAATAATCTTTTTTTTTTTTTTTTCTGATCTCGTATTTGTTGTCTTTAATATCTGATTCTTAGTCTTGACTACAACATAGTCTTTTATCACCTGCCTTCCTTGGTATGAGCTACACCTTAGCTAAGATACCAATTGTTGCCTGAAATCAATATATCAACACCTGAACATACCAAGAATTTAGAGACAACCCGTCTCAATCCTAAAAATATTATTATAAACAAAACCACACTAAATATATTGATTATAACTCTTTATTTATACTAGTCTTCTGCTTATATTAATCTAATTTAAATATCTTTAAATAATCAAATAAATAAACTATTCTAATCCTAGTCTAATACAAACTTCATAAAATATTAATATACTAATATTAATAATTATTTTTTTATTTAAATAAAAAATAAATCTTCACTAAATGGGCAAACTATGGCTTGTTTTCTTCCACCAATCGAATATAGTAAACTCTTCACCATTGTAACAACAAAATCTTTTTCAATCTCCTCTGTCAACTATATATTAAATTTTGTTTTCCTATTGTTTTCAATCCTAGATTATGCTCTTCTTCTTTTTTTCATGGAAAATGAGGCTATCGATCAAAATTCTTCAAATGTTGATCATCAAAAGATTTATACAAAAGATTCTTACATAGTGCAACAATACTTTCAACATCTTCATCTCCATACATACTAAACAACGTGAATTTAAAATTAGTAAACCAACTCCTACAAGCACCGGCTAGTTAAAGGGTACACATGATCGAAAAAGTGAGCAGAACTCTATGTAGTTTTTGTGGTCACTTTTGCATGCTAATGGCTACGTTTATGACTTTCATGTAAATAATTGATCTAACGAGTTCGAGGATTATATATTCTTCGTTCATCCAACATTTAACAATATGACGTGCATTCCCGATATGCTAATTATAGATGACACATACAAGAAAACATGTATATAATCTCCGATTCTGCATATTGTAGGTATAACTTCAACCCATAAGAACTTTCGTAAATCTTTTGCTTTTATGATAAAGGGAGGACCATTTCACATGGGCGTTAATCAAGCTAAAAGTGGCACTAGACAAGTATGTGTAACCACATGTAATAATAACAGATAGAGACTTTCTTGTGACGAATGCTTGTCAAAACATTTTCCCCTATATGTTGATTGATTACTTTGTAGATGACACATTTATGAAAGTATTAATAAGAAACGCAGACGGGCTTTCATTTCACAGCAAGATTAGGATTCCTTTGGTTATATGTGGAAGCTAATAATTGAGTCTCGAACACAAACTCAATACATGGGCAATTATACGCAACTTAATTCAATGTTGATTAGGAGATATCCATGTATTTTTCCCATCTCAAAATTAATTTTTTAGTTTATATATGAGTTATTTTTCTTAAGTTAATTTTCTAGGTTTTTTCAGTTACTTAATGATCAAAATCTCAAGTTCAAAATAGTAAAACCAACAAAATAGAGAGCCTGCCTCAAATATTTAAAAAAAAAAAAATTGGCATTGCTAATATTACTTTGGATAAATTTAAAAGTGCTACTATAAAATCTTGAAGCTGCAACTTATACAAATAAAGAAACGCTGTGAGAAAAACAAGATTGTTCTAAAACATCAACACAACCTGCCACTCTTTGATTTATTACAAGGTAATGTCACTGAATCGGTACATGTAGTAATATGGGAGCTTAAGCGCTTAAATTTTATGAAATACGACTTTTTACTTGTGGATTTCACTTCACTTAAGTTGTAGTTTATCTTGTACTTGCCTATCTACTCAATATTTGAATACACGCCAATTTATTCCATGTGATTTTATTCATATATCATTTGGAGGAAGCATTATTTATCACCGTTAATATTTGATCAAAAATAATGATGTTAAGATGTGAGCGGTGTTTATTATTTACTTGTCTACTCAATATTTGAATGCAAGTTAATTTATAGAACTCATTTTGAAGGAAGCTTTATTTATGACCGTTAAAAATAGACTAATTGACATTAATATAATAATCACAACAAATTTTTTAATGTAAAAGCTTTTCTTAATGTGAATAAGTCGGTTATTTATGGTAGTGTTTTTAGCTATTGTAGTAGACGTTGATAAATAAGCTCCAAGTGCACTCTGGCTGGTGCTTGTTTCCTCGGGTCGAGTATCTGTATTGGCAGTTCTTTGGCAATTTCGTTAATGAAGGAAATGCTTAATAGGAACCCCTATTGGCGTCAATCCAAACCTTTTTTCTCACTTTTCATTGATTTTCTTTATCTTTTTTATACTATTTATGTGGAAGGGAAAAGGTACACTGATCAAAGACCGAACCTATCTAGCTTCCTAATTGAAAACCATATTTGAATTGTGAATTTAGGATGTCTAAAAAATAGTTTTATATTTTAGGTTTTTCGAGTTAGGTTCGAGTGTTGCATATGGTTTGTTTAAAGCTTGCACTTAAAGGGTATGTTTAGAAGTATACTTCTTTGTGCCTTTAAACGTACATGAAGGGAGTTATTGCATTCAAGTTGAGTTACTAATAAGGTAACTGGATTGACTCATATATATAGTAAGAAAGTCTTTCAATTCGTAGTTCGATATCTCACATAGTCCATTAGAATGAGCGTTGACGGGTTTTGAAGTGCGTGTAACTGATACCAAAACAATTTAAAGAAAGTAAAAAATTAGTTACAAAAATTTAACTAATTTAAAAACTTAAAATAAAAGTAAAAGCTAAGTTCTAAAAAGCACAGTTTTAAAAAGCACTTATGAAGAGTGTTAATTTACAAAAAAAAAAAAAAAAAAAAAAAAAAAAAAAAAAAAAAAGCATATTTACACTCATGTAAGCCGTATATGCTCGTATACTGTATAAGCACTATTAGCACACTACTCAATACCATTGGCACGTTTATACGGATCATATTACTCAAATATTATGTAGAATTTCTTATAAAAATAAACAAATGCACTCCCTCTCTCCCCTTTCAAGATCATGTTCTTCACGTTTCTCTTATATTTTTCATGTATTTAATAGTATCTTTTTATCTATGAAGTTTATAAATAATATATTTTATATAAGGTCATCATTTAATGATCTTTAATTTAACCTTGGTCATGTCATAATCATCTTTCCTAAATCATTATTAAGACATGCACGGTACACTCCTTGTAACATGATCATAGTTCACAAATTTGGTTATGATACATACACTCGAAATACATAACGTGTACTCCATGATGAATTCTATCATAGAATTCATGACATAAATCAAAAGCTTCGTGATACTATGTCTATAAATATAGTTAAAAGAATTCTCAACTCTATCTCTTAACATAACTCATTAATACCATGTCTAAGTTATGTTCCACATAATGTAATAATTATTGCAAATTAATGAAACAGATCTTTCTCTGAGAATCTAAATCGCTCCTGAAAGTTGAAACTACTTGTTTCCAAAACTATTTGGCATTTTGATTACAACATTTTTGAAGTCAAAGATAAAATAAAAGAGATTTTTCTGTTATGACCATCTTGAGAACATTTTTATAAAACATTACTATGTTGAGTAGTGATTAAGATTTTCCAATGATACCATGAAGGCTTTGGAAGAATCTACATGTGAGTTACAATGTTTGTGAGTAACTTGTAGTTCAGACATGTTAGATGAGTTATGTTGATAGATGACATAAAAACACCCCCCACAAAAAAAATAAAAAATTAAAAAAATTAAAAATTAAAAAACCCTTTAAACTGCAGTAAGTTGTGGACAAATAATATATCACGAAACTATTAAAATGTAGTACTCGTGATCTATCTCGAATACATAATAACCAAATTTATAAATTATCTCATATATATTGCAGAGCGTTTGGTGTTTGTCCTAACATCTAATGAATGATATTGATAAAGTCATTTTATCATTATATACATAAATTTTACTAGAGAAGATATAATATCAAATAGGAAAGGATTCTTTATAGAATCACAAATATTGCAAGAATATGTCACAATTTAAAACTTTCATTTATTTGTATATTTATTAGTTAAGTTGATAATAAAGTAGAGTTATAAATATACATATGATTGTATTTATTATTATGGTTATCAACATTTAAGATAGATTAACTTGTTCTTTAAGGTGGTGTTTGTTTTTTAAAAAAAGGTTTGCGCGTACTCTTCTGTTTACATCGCGTTGACCACGCACGAGCATTGTAATCTGCAAACTGTTTGTTTTTTTAAAAACATTTTTTTATATGTCTGTGCGAGCATTTCTTGGTGTAGATTTGCTATAACCACTTCTAAGCTCTGTAAAGGATTAAACACCACCACCCACCATCCACCACCACCACTACCACCACCATTTACGACCACCATCCACCACTACCACCGTCCGCCACCACCGTCCACCTCCACCGCCACCCACCGTCCACCGCCACCCACCGTCCACCGCCACCCACCGTCTACCACCACCACCCACTGTTCACCACCATCGCCACCACCGTTCAGCACCACTGTCCACCACCACCACCACTATCTGTACATCAGTATCAGTTTATTTTAGCATTTTACAGACATTAAAAAATAGACACTATTTTTCTTGCAAACTGTAGAGATTTGTTATACATTTTCTTTTACGGATGTCCGTAGTAGTCCGTATATTGTAGACATTTTACATTTGAAAAAACAAATTGCACCTAAGTTTTCCTCCCTTATATAGTTGTATCTCTTCTCATGTTAATAATAAATATCTCTCTTTATATCTCTTCTCATATTAAAACATTTCTCTTCTTATATCTCTTCTTACACTCTTTGTTATTAAGCGATTTTCACAACACGATATCAGCACGCAAACTACTCAATTCAAAATTCTAGTTTATGAAGTTGTCTTCAAAAACTTTATTCAATCATATTACCACAAAGAATCCTTAATTTTGATCTCAATCTTTATGCATGTTCATAAATCAAGAGCCACCGATAATGGTTGGATGCTATTCAGGCAACATTGAATAACTTGGATCATTTGAATAGTTTTACGGTGAATAGATGGCGACTGCCAACCATATAGATTTGTAAAATATACTTTTCAAATGTTCTTATACTTTTATGATACTCTGTCTTTTATGGCTATGATTCAAATAATTTATGTTATATGATTTGTTTGTTTATTTATATATATTTTTGTCATGTATGTTTTATAAAGTAAGGTCAAATGTTCTTATATTTTTGTTTATCTATACTATATATAAGGGAATGATCAAATGTTAATCATCTATTGTTATGAAAACTGTGTTACACAATTTCTTTTGTTTTTCATTTGAACTAGACACTATATATATAAATATATATATATATATATATATATATAATATTATATAATAAATAATATAGGGCAAGGATCAAATTTTAACCCTTTATTATCACGATAAGAGTGCTAACTTTTGAATATCAATCTATATATGTATATAAGTGATTCTAAAATTCAACTTAGAGTTTTAGTAAATGAGCTTCACTTGTATTCTAGTTATGAAATTTTATGCTAAGTAGCCTTATAGATCAACCATTACACAATTATTATTATATGACGTTTCATGTACCCATTGTTCAATCCTCAAATATTCTGTTGTATCAATGAGAGGAACTAGAGGGGCTATTGAAGGTTGTTAATCCATTAAAAAGTTAAGTTTTTCTTGACGTCAATATAAATACTTAAATATTTAAAGGAAAATCTTTGAACGTCTATCCTACCTTGACCTAAAATATTTCTTCTCAAACAAATAGTTATTCTTACGTCTGATACTAGTGAAATCCCCTCCACTGTGTCGAGATTAATGGTGTTCTATTTTACAATAATAATTTAAGATGTTTTATGAAAATTTAACTAGTTTAGAGTAAAAAGATATTTTGCCCATCATGTACACTAGTTAATTAACCTTTTAAATAGATGAGTATTACCTCAAAGGTTAAAAATGATAACTAGTTTCTAAATAAGATCATTAAGTGAAATTGATTTTATAAAAAGTCTCATTCCATAATTTATATAAAACATAAAAGCTATAATTTGAAATTTAGTCAAAATATTATGAACAGAGACCATAAACTAGTGAGTTATATGTCGATGATTAAATAATACCAACATATATCACAAGTCAATGATATTGTACAAAATACAACGGAATTATAATTTTTGATATTTTGAAGATCTCACTATAAGTTTACAAAATGATAATTTGAGTCACGCTTGATATTTTTATCACTAAAATGGAAAAAACAAAAAATCTAACACCACAATCATCAACACTCATAACACACTAT
The DNA here is from genome assembly GCA_025506415.1 of Flaveria robusta. Lineage (NCBI taxonomy): Eukaryota > Viridiplantae > Streptophyta > Magnoliopsida > Asterales > Asteraceae > Flaveria > Flaveria robusta. The sequence goes on from JACCIZ010000176.1 coordinate 69,731, forward strand.
GCAAAGAGGTAAGTTTATTAGTGAACCGACACTGATCGGTTTAGATTCATTATAAAATCATCTAAAGAAAGTTTACATCATATCATAAAGAGTTGTCATGGGCTCGTATCTTTTTACTAATTTGGTAAGTTGTAACCCTAAACTTAAAAGGTTAAGTGATGAGATACAACAAAATCATATGCTTTAGTTTAGTTGTATTTAAAGTTAAAACTGATATTAAAACCTACGAATAAAACTATTTGGACACATACTTGAAATGGAAATGAGAATCACATGTTTAGTTGTTAGATATTTGAATGAATCATGCTAGCACTCTATCTTGAGCGTAATCCAAGTAACCAATTGTGGGACTACAGTTGTCGGATCGCTAGCTACGAAACAGTAAGTGTCACGATAATGATGGCATACCTAACAAGTTAGTGTGTTCACATGTGATGATTTTATTTTTGTTTTATCCATATTTCCCTACTTCTAACTTTTGTTTTCTATGACATTCTAAGACTATAGGATATAGGATATGCATACCGATATGCCGTTGAGGTGACGAGAGAGAAAGCAGTGAACACCACGTCTCTTCCCACTTTACCGCCATGATTACAGCGTTCGTGAAACTCTCCACGCACCTTGCCAGCGTAAAATCATATTATTATTTTTTATTTAAAAAGAAAGAGGTATGAAGATCAGTAAAAAGGACTGATGTATTTCTTTAGTCGAGTAAAGAGCAATGAAGGAGAATAGAGTGTGATGTGAAGCTAACAAGGTGCAAACCGAAGAATATTATATAGAAGAGATGTATACCATATAGCCTAAAAAAAGCAATTGTATCTTATTCTTAGTACATTTTAGTCCATGCATTTATCATAGAAAAACTACTGAATTTTAATTTACCAGGTACGTGTATGAAATAAGAATAATAAAAGTTTAATGATTATTATGTTTTTCTCTTGTTTAAACACTTTAATAGGCCAAATGATCAATGATCTCTGAGTGTGATGCTTTCACTTAAAGTTCTCATTTAGGATAATTTTAAACAAAATTTTCATTTTGATTTTGTTATAAGATCATCCGTAGTGGAGAAGCCCCGCGAACGAAAGGAAATAAAAAAAACAAAATTCTAGAAGTTCCCTTTCAAAACCATGGGTTTCAGTGCTCAGATTGACACATTGCATACATAGTTTTTTAATTGAAAATTCATTACATACGTAGCGAGATTCATTCTTTACATCACATCTTCGTCTAAAACACAAAATCCATAAACATAGGGAATGTGTTTGATAACATAAACTTTAAATAATGGGATGTGAGTCTCTACATAGGGTGGGCTTTGCTTTAGTACCAATCATGCTCTTGAGTATGCTTATAATTAACCTTTCTAAACTTTCAACCAACATGCGTGCTAAAAGTCACATTTGCTGAATGAATTATAGTTTACTTTAGATCATAAGTTTTATTATTAAAGATCATTTCATTGCCATTGCATAGCTTTTAGACATAACATGACTATAGAACATAACATTATGCATAGTATAACGTATGACATACACTTGCCTTTATTTATCATGTGAATTTACTTTACTTTATCACATGTAAATGTGTGTACTAGTGTACAAGGCTTTTGTAACAAATGCAAGACTTTAATACGATGTATTATTAATTTAATATAATTATACAACATTTAAAATTATTTTAAAAAATAAAAAATAAGATTGATTGATTTAGAATTTAAAGATTAATTTGAGTTGAATGTAAAGATAAAATAGGTAATACAAAAATCTTTTTAAAAATATTAATTTTACAAGTGAAAAATATGAAAAGTTTTAAAATTAATTTTCTAGGGTCCCCGGGGGGGGGGGGGGGGGGGGGGGGGGGGGGGGGGGGGGGGGGATTATGACAAGTAGGAAAAGAGGTATGTATAACCCAACCCTTATTTTATTGCTTGGTGGGTTCTTTAGAGATTCAGAAATACATTCATTTTTCATCCGGCTATGGTTAGGAACGGTTAGGTTTTCAATCATATTGTTCAGTATTCCTTTTTAGGGGTTTAATTCTAACATAAATCATAGAGAGTCTTTTGCTTGGGACGACTAGATAAAAAATTCCCTCCTTATATTGTTCATTATTCCTTTTTAGGGTTTAATTTATTTCTTTGCCATTAAAAAAGAAGTTGAAGCTCATCCGGAGAAATTAACCGTCTAAAAGAAGTTGAAGCTCATCGAAGAACCCTTTCATATGACGCAATGTGCCATTATTAAGTTTTTGCTCCATTAGCTAGTATATTTGCATCAGCTTTTTGTTTTAAATTTTTTATCTGCTTATATAATTTTTTTATTTTTTGTTAATTTCCATTATAGTAGAAACAAATTAAATAAGAAAAAGAACGCATACTACTTGTTCTATAGCCTTTAAGCATCTTCTAGAAGCTGCAATTTCTTAGTAAAACTCCTAGGAAATCAAAATTATACCTAACGTAATGAAATTCTCAATGGTAACTAATTAAAATTTTGTTGGTTTTTGGGTAAAAAAAAAGACAAAATAAAAATGTTAGGCTATCTATTGGCTCAAGGTTAGGGCTGGCAAATCGTGTTTTATCGTGTTTAACAGGTTACAGACGACGCGATTAGCACAAGTATCAAACATGAAAACGACACCTTTAACACTTAGATTTGGTGGTTTGAGTGTGACAGTTATATGTTTTAGGTATCAAGAAGAAGAAATAATAAATCCAAGACTCCTAATTTTAATTATTTTAAAAAAGTAAAAAAATACATAGTGTATTTTTTTGTTAAACAGGTCTTATCGTGTCTAAACAGGTACCCATTTTGCCAGCCCTACTCAAGGTGAAGAGAGGCTTGAGACTAATATTAAATATTAAAACATGTGCTGTTGATTGTGTAATGACTAAGCTAGATACCTAACAAATCTCTAATCAAGTCATTTGAGCCTGTTGTAGATTAGATGAGCGGGGCTTGAGCCAGTTTTTTTAAATAAATTAAAATACCAATACTAATAAATTAAAGAAATACATAATATTACTAATCCATTAATTAAAGAAATACATAAAAAAAAACTAATACATTAAAAACATTACCCTAAAAAAATATAAAAATATTAAATAGATACAACATTCATTAAAAATAAAATAAGAAATTATTTTTCATCTTCATTTTGTTGGGCAACCAACTCTATCCATTTGAAGCATCCACAAAGTATTACCCACAAATACTTCTAGACAAAGTTTTTCACCACCTCGTACCTTGCCAACATCTCACTTTTTCATTCCTCACAAGTATAACACAAACATGGTAAATAATAACTATATCAATAACAATTACGTATAACTATTTATGTTTAAAGTTATATTTCTCTAGTCATGTGAAAAAAAAACCCAATTTCCACCCATATTTTCTAACATCAAACATGATTAGGTGAGCATACATAAGAATGGTCTTTGAAAATGGCGCGTAGAAACCATATAGTTCTTGTTTGATTTGTTGGTTATCTGAAAGAATCATGCTAGCACTATATCTTGAATGTAACCCGGGTAGACAATGGTACTATGGTAGGGCTAAAGTTCTTAAATATCTAGCTATGAAAACAATAAGTGCCACTATAATAATGGCTTAACATATGTGTTCATTACTTTTTACTTTATCTTTATATCAACTAATCGATTTTTCTCTCTTTTCACTTTAGCTTTCTATGATATTTTAATAAAATTAAACCAATAATTTTTTATTATTATTATTATTATTATTTTTTTGTATTGAAGTGTATAAATTAAGTAGTTGTATAAGGTTAATGATTATTATGTCTAATCATAGTAATATGTTAATTGCAACACCCCATTTTGTCTAAGCATGCAATCTTATTGTTCTCGCATTTTTGTTTCATGCAGGTTCTAATTCAATATCGTAATTAGTGCTTTAGTTCCGTTTAATCTCAATAAAAATTATTATTTTTATTCTAATTCAAGGACAACTTCTCGTACATGTTGCACATATCTATATTTATACTATTTATTAAAAAAATATTTTAAAATGACACGTGTTCAAATTCTAGAGCATGTAAAAAATAGTTTTCCCCGCCTAAAATATTTGATCCAAAAATCTCTCAATTAAATCTTTTCATATCTTTAATAATCTTTAAACATATAATTAAAATTAACTCAACTTATTAATGAAAACAATTTAGATATAAATTGTCAACATTGAAACTTACGCTAACATTAACCATGGTCTTAACATATAGTTACCAAAATAAAAGAACCCATAAGTTATGTAATGCATTACCAAAATAAGTGAAGGAAATAACTAAAAGTAACTAATAATCCTTCCATAAATTTACTTAATCTTCTCACATACAAAACCAACGATTTCATTTTAAAATTTCATTTTGCTAATACAGTTTCATGGTTCCACAAAAGACTTCACGATTTGTTATCTTCTTATATGAAACTATTATAGTTCTCTGTTCATAAGCATCTCAAGTTAAAAAGAAAAATCATCATTATTAAGTATACTAACATACATATAATCTGTTAGACCGAGTTTTATTTCAATCATCATTTATCTTTCATTTTTAAATTCACAAACTATTTGATAATGTTGTTTTCAAATAATTGAAAACAATAATTTTACTTATACACAAGGTTTCAATCGGCAAGGAAAAATTAATTTTTAAAACTGTGATATATAATATTTTATCAAGTTCTTATTTTGTTTTTAACTATGATATTATTTATTACATTTTTATTTTATAGATAAAAAAACATCATTTAAATTTACATAAAGTTACATTTAACATTATCTATATTTAAAATTTACTTTAAACATCATTTATGTTAATATTTTGTAACTGATTTCGTCATTTAAACTATCTGTCGTTAAATTTTTCGCTTAAGTTAAAAACAATTTGGTATTTTTACCTCTAAAAGGCTATTAATGTAATTTTTTTCAAACATAAAGGACGTTTTCTATAACTTTTTTTATATTTTACTTAATTTATATATTTTTAGAATCATACATATAAATATGATATTTTTTATATAACAGAATTTATATTATTTAATTGTTTTTGTTCACGTAGTATATATAAATATAAATTATATAAATAATTAAATAATACAACGGTGTTTAGAGTTAAATAAATTATATAGTTGATTTCAGTTTTACTCCATAAGTTTTAACTAAATTAACCATTTTTCTCCAAAATATTAAAAATATCAATTTAACTCCAAAAGTTTTATATGTTGTTTCAATTTTACTCCAAAAGTTTCATTATTTTGGATACAATTAAAACAACTAATGAAACCTTTGGATTAAAATTAAAACAATTTATGAAACTTTTGACGATAAATAGATATTTTTAATCTTTTGAAGTAAACTAGTTATTTTTAACAAAATTCAAGAAGTAAAATTGAACTTAACTCTAAATTATATAATTTATTTTTTTATATAATACATTGATGAAAACAAATATATATTATTGTTTTCATCCACGTATTATAAATTATATAAATAATTAAATAATATAAATTATATAATTTATATTTATATATAATACATGGATGAGAAAATTAAATAATATATATTATATAAAAAATCATATGTATATGCATAATTGTAAAAATATATAAATTAAGTAAAAGATAAAAAAAATTACAAAAACGTCCTTTATGTTTGAAAAAAATTGTATTAATAGTTCTTTAAAGGTAAAAAGGCTACATTTATACTTAACTTAACAGAAAAATTTAACGTCAGTTAGTTTAAATAAAAAAATGTCTTATAAAATTTCAATATAAATGATGTTTAGAGTAATTTTTTAATATAAAATATGATATCTGGTACTTTATATAAACTTAAAAAATATTTTCCGTTAATTTATTTATTTTATATTGTTTATAAAATATTATAAATGTCAATTGAACTTGATGCTTTCCTAAGAAGAAAAATATTTTATGATTTTGCATAATGTAACCACTACTCATTACACATTTAATTTAATTGTTTATCATTTTGATATTACTCTTTTTTATTTACACTTAATAATATTTGTAAACAATCATAGCTTGTGTAAATAAATCAAAGATACTTCATATTAAATAAAGTATCCTCAGTTAATTTAAATAATAATTCTTTCATAAATAAATTTAATGATATGTTATTATGTGTATAATAAAGTTTATGTTTTATATAGGCCTGGCAAAATGGGCGGGTAAGGTCGGGTCGGGTGTCGGGTCAGGACGGGTCCGGGTCAACACGGGTTCGGGTCAGAATGGGTTCGGGATAGAAACGGGGTCAGGATGAGTTCGGGTCAGAATGGGTTAGGGTCAGGATGGGTCGGGTCAGCATGGGTCAATTCAAAAAATTACAAAATTCACAATTTATTAGTTCACAAGTTTCTCCAAACACCCCTAATTCACCCATCAAAAAACCTAATGATATAACAAACTTCGTTTAATAAATTGATTAAGCAAATAAAACCCACTAATTTTATAAATTGAGCATCAAAAGTAGTTTAATCGAACTTACAAATGGTGTATTGATTGTCGAATTGGAGCCTGATGCTTGTTCTTGCGATGGGGATTGAACGATACGTTATGGAAACGAAATGGAGAATGCAAACGAGATGGAGCCTATTCTTGAGATGGATTGAACGATGCTTGTTCTTGCGACGACGATGGCAATGGAGCCTGTTCTTGAGATGGATACGCTGATGCGGCTGATGCGAACCCGACCCGGTGGACCCGACCCGGACCCGGGTACGGGTAGTACCCGATGGGAGGTGTACCCGGGTTGGACCCGTTTAAACCCGTAGGGTTCGAACCGGTTTTAGATTTTGAGTTTTTTAGCGAACCCGACCCGAACCGAACCGAACCCGGGTTAGGGGCCGACCCTGTTGAACCCGATTTGAACCTGTTTTTGGACCCGATTTGAACCCGGTATTGGGGACACACACAAGAAAAGAAAAGAAGGAAAAAAAACTAAACCCCGTATTGGACCCGGTTTCGGACCCCGACCCTACCCTACCCGGGTATAGCGGGTAGGGTTTTCAAGCAAGTGAACCCGACCGGGGTTCGTACCCGGGTACAAAAAAACCCGGTTAGGCCCAACCCGGGTTGTACCCGGTTTCGGGTATTGGACCGAACCCGAAATACCCACCTCTAGTTAAAACTACCCATTTGTTGAAACCATGAGCCTATTTGGACCCACTAAATTATTAAGATAAAAACATCTCAGCCCATTCTGACCCGTTGGTTAAAAAGGAGGAGTCCAAATCAACCCGACCTTTTAATAAGATGACCCATAACAACCCATTTTCTTGACTTCGGGTCAGGATTGCTAGGCCTAGTTTTATACTTATAGGGTAGGGTTATCTTGAGAACCACCCTATTTTGTAAGAACTCTATGAACCAATTTTAGCCACACAAATTAAGTCACATGCAACTCACATGTCATTTCCACCTTTTTTTTAAACGTTCATAACTTTTTTTCACGACATTATTTTTTCAAAAAAATTGCACCATAAAATTCAGTATTTTTTTATCTTTCCAACGCCTATCATATTGATATATTTTTAAAAAAAAATCATCTACCTGTTATTTACACATGAGTAAATTCTGTTATACACATGTGTAAATCTGGTTTGACACATGTGCAAATCTGGTTTTACACATGGGTAAAACGAATTTCGGAAAAAAAAAACGAGTTTTTTTTTTATTTTTTTAAATTTTTTTTATTTTTTTATGAAAGAGGTAAACGAGAGAAATATTTTTGTGCATTTATTTTTTTTATTTTCATCTTATTTTTTATTTTATAATTTTTTATATTATGTTTATATTATTTACCATTTTGTCATTAAAAACTACTGGCTTACATTAGTTACTAGAGTTCTCGCAAAAAAAGAAAGTTCTCATTTGATCCTTCCCCTATACTTATATTTATGTTTTATTAACGATTCAAACATCTTCACAGTACTTAAAAATAAACGCATCCTTTGTTTTTAAAGATTGTTAAAAAAAAATTTAGCTAACAAAATTTCAATTAGAATACTTTTTTTCGTACCCTCAAAACATCATAACTATTCACATTCAAAGTTTGCAATAAGTAATTTTGAACCATTTATATTTATTTATTTGTGCAAGCTTTTGTATTTGTTAAATTACTTTTTAAAGTAACAAAAAAACACAATTATTAGTGCGTTTAAGTTTTTAGTCAACGGTATGCTTTTGAGCTTCTATTTTTTTTCTTAAAACATATACACTTATAAATTAACATATACAACATCCAAGGACATGTTTAAAAGCTCACTCTATCAACATCATCTCTATCAACAATTTCTTACACTGGTGCTAATTGGAGTTGTTTATTTGAAAATACATCATATTTATACAACTTATTATACGTCTTTATTATTTAATTTCATTATATTTTTGTTTTAAAAAGTAACAGGTTTTTACCCATGGTTAGTTGAATATAGCGCTAGCAAGAGTAAAAGTAGATCGATACAGAGTAAATTTATTTATATTGGATAACGATGGTAAAGTTACTAACCAAACAACAAATGCTGATACAAGGAAATAGTTGAAATATATGAAAAAATTTATGTTTGTGAATGAATTTGTAATTTTATTTTTCCACTATGTAAATTATATTCTTTTTGAAATTATTTTAAAACCTTATAACTAATATATGTTTTCTTCATCAATTGTGTAGTACACGAGTAATAACCTAGTATAATTATAAGGGTGAGGTTATTTTAAAAAGTGATGAAAAACTAAAAAAGGTGAGAAAAATTATTATCCATTGAACCTTAGATCTAAAAGCTTAGAAAATACACAGGCATAATTACATATAATTGAAACTTTAAATGATACACCAAAGGTATTTTAGTTTTAACTACATTTTCAAGCTCCACCTCCTTTTTTGAATGTTCATAATTTTTAAATATAATATTATTTTTTAAAAAAACATTACACCATAAAAACAAATGTTTTATTTTTAAAACGCATAGGATGTTGATACATAAAAAATAAAGTTTTTTTAAGTTATTTCAGCTCATTGTATAATATTAATCATATCATTGTGTAATATCAGTTTATCATGTCATTGTGTAATATGTATCAGATCATTATGTATTTATGTCTAATGCTGATAATTTTGTTTTCTATTGTGTTATTCTAAAATAATAATTTTTATTTAACACATTATTTAAAATTTAATTTTTTTACATTTTTCAGTTCATTGTGTAATTCGGATCAAGTCATTGTGTAATGCTGTTAGTTATATTTTTAATTATTAATTATAGTAATTTTAAAGTATATTTTGGTATATATTTTGTATTTCTTGCATGTATTTTTCATTTAATTCATATAATGGTAGTTTTTGTGGGATGGAATCTACTTTGGTGTGTTTTGATTGTTTTTATAGGTTCATCCAATTGAGAGAGAAAAGAAAAGGGCTTAAAAGAAATATTATTAAAGAAGAATTTTCAATTTTAAAGAGTGTAAGAAAATCTCTAAAGTTTAGGATCCATTGGAATTTTCTTAAAAGATAAACAACAAGAAGTCCTAAAAAGATGGATCTGAAAGTTAAAGGATAAGAATAAATAGAAGATGGCTGAAAAAAAAGGGGGAGGAATCCTAGAAAGCACAAGGAAGTCGACCAAGAAGAAGGGGAAGGAAATCACAGTCTTTTCTTTCTTTTTGCTAAAATTATGATTTTAGGGAGACAATTAATTATTTTGTTAGTAAGTTTTTTTTATTTTGGTTTTGATTGATCTAGCCGTCTTGTCCGGCTAGAACAATTATTGGTTTCAACGTTAAGGTTTAATTTTCTTTGATTTGGTTTGAACTTATGTGAAACGTTTATGAAATGTTTTTATTTTAATGGTTTGTTTGTTTGATTCTTGATCTTAAACCAGGATCTACTTTGGTATATATTAGATTGTTAATAAACCTGATCAACTTATTAATTTTTCTAATAAAGTTCTTCAAATTTTAAAACCCTAATCAAGTTTTGATTTTTGATATAAGGAACAATTAACGGTTTGAGTTTGTCTATGAATTCATTCTCGTTATAGAATCACACAATCTAGTGGATATCCAAACGGCGTGATGTCTGGTATCGATACAAATCATTAATCAAAAAATAATCATTGCATCGTGATCGTTAATGATCGTAAACCAAATCGAATCAAGAAATTACCTTAGTGTTGGAATTAGTTTTCATATATTAATTTACTTCACAATTTAATTAGAGTTTTTTAGTAATTCCTTTTCAGAATAAAAAATACAAAAATGTCAATTTTTGTTTTTCTGGCAGAACCTTAACACGGTCGCGTACAGTTTTGACACGACCGTGTCGGCCTACTGGAATTTTTTCTACTTTTTGCAATTTAATTTTAATTTTAGTTTTTAATTGAAACCCCACCTTCCTTAACCCATAACCAACTATAGTAACTGTGCTTAAACGTTTTTGGTATAAAATAATTGAAACGTATCCCTGAGAACACATGAACCCTACTTCTGCTCATACTATTATTAGTGTGTATGATGGTAGGTTCACATTATAATTATTTATTTGTTGGATTCGACGCCCAACAAATGCTCGCCAAGCACCTCATTGTGTATATTGCTAATTATCAAATCTAGTGCTATTCATTATGTTACCCATTGTGTCTAATGTTGATTATTGTGTTATGCAATGTGTTTTTTAAAATGATTATTTCCAAATAACACAATGCTGAAAATGCAACTTTTTTATATTTTTCAGTTAATTGTGTATTCCTGGTCATATCATTGTGTAATTCTCGTTAAGCAGCTCATTGTGTTTATTGTTAATCATCAAGTCTAGTGCTGGTTATTGTGTTACATTTTGTATCTTATGTTGACCATTGTATTATGCATTGTGTCATTTAAAATGATGAATTTTCAAATCATACAATGCTAAAAAAAATGAAATTTATTTTGCATTTTCCAATTCATAGTGTAATACTCGTCAAACAGCTCATTATGTCTATTGCTAATTATCAAGTATAGTACTAGTTATTATGTTACCTATGGTGTTTAATGTTGATCATTGTGTTATTTATTATGTTTTTTAAAATAATGATTTTGAAATAACACAATACTGAAAAATGTAATTTTTTTATGTTTCAAGTTCATTGTGTATTACTTATTAGATAATTTTGTAATCCTCGTCAATTTAAAAGATTATATAGTGCCTTGACGAAATTACACAATGAGTTAAAAAATAGAAAAAAAACTTTGTTTTTTATATCAACACTATACGTATTTTTATACTCATTTTTGTATTGTAATTTAAAAAAAATAATATCGTATGTAAAATTACGAACGGTTTAAAAAGTTGGTGGAACTTGAGAAGTGGAAACTTACCAATTTTACTCTGAACTTAATTTTGATTAAAAGAACACGTGTCAACATCTTAATTCTTATTACATATTTTAGTTTTTTAATATTTTATATTTGAAGTTTTCCCTAATTATAATTATAATTTATAAGTATAGAAGATTGAGCTCAAGATACCTTAGTAAGTCGAGCTTTTCGGGATGTAAGAGAGAAAAAACAAAAGTGACTTCTAATTAGAAACTTTTAATTTACTTACATTATAATATTGTTCACAAATGATTGATTAAATTATTTAATTGCAATTGAGGAATAAAAATTTGAGAAAGGTTCAAATACAAACTACACTAAACCTAAAAAGTGTAAGAAATAATATTAACCATTCATCTCATTAATCAATGGTTTAGATTAATTTGTAAAAAAAAAAAGTTTGTTACTGGTGTAGTTTAGGAATAAACACTTTTTTTAACTTTGTGCAAATTTACTCATTTTTTAAATGTTCGTAAGTTTTATATACAGTATTATTTTTTATTAAAATTATCCATAAAAACGAGTGTTTTTTTTTAATTTAAAACAAGTATAGTATTGTTATATAAAACTTCAATAAATTTTTTTATGTTTTTAAGCTCATATCTCGTTATTATGTCTTTTAGTGCTGTTTATTGTGTGTTTTTTTGTTAGTTGTGTTTTTCTAAAATCAAAGATTTTAAAACTGTATAATGATGGATAATATTGTTGTGTATTTCTAATATGTAAAATAAAATAATAAATTAACAACTAATTAATCTAATACATTAAAAACAAGAGTTATTGGATTTTAATAATTTCAAGTTTTATTTATTGGCCGAGATTTATACCCAAACTCAGGGTATGTTTGTAGACACTCTCAACTTTTAATTTATTTTCCTCCAACGATATCTTACTAACTGAGAGTTAACCTCCATTAGTTTTTTTGATTAAATGGGGCCAACATTGAGCTGTTTTTCAATTAAGTCACCGCCTAACCTCTATCAAGTCTGTTTTTCTGTGTCTAGCCTCCAGCGTCACCTGAAATCTACCTCGAATAAGCTAAGTGGTTCAAATAAGAAGGTGGAGATTGACGGGTTTTATGGTGCAGAAGTTTCAGATTAACGGACCGAACGATTGATTTTAACTTTCTGCTTAGTGTTTTGGCCATATAAACAGTCAACGTTATCGGAAAACTAACAGTGTTAACTCTCAGTTAGTTAGGAATCATTGAAGGAAAATAAACTTAAAGTTGGGAGTGTTTATAAACATTTCCTAAGTTGGCATTAATCCCGGCTAATAAATGAAAGTTGGGATTATTAAAATCCAATAACCCTAAAAACAATGATAAAATAACACAATGTCTTATTGTGTCTTTTGATCGTAATTATGTAATCTTGAACATTATTATTTTTGAAAAATATATTGATGAAATAAAATCATTGTGCACTTCTAGTTGTAGAACACAATAATAAATAGGGTTATTGGATTTTAATAATCCCAAGTTTCATTTATTGTTCGGGATTAATCACAACTCAAGAAATGTTTGCAAACATTCCTAACTTTAAACTTGTTTTCATCCAACGATCCCTTACTAACTGAGAGTTAATCTCCGTTAGTTTTTTTTCTGTTTTGATGAAATGGTGCCAACATTGATTTATTTTTCAACTTCGTCGCTACCCAGCCTCCCTCGAGTCCGTTTTTCGTTGTCTAGCCTCGAACGCCACCTGAAATCTACCTCCAATGAGTCAAGTGGTTTAAATCAAAAGGTAGAGATTGACGGGTTTTAGAGTGAAGAAGTTTTAGGTTGATGGAGCAGATGGTTAATTTCACCTTCTGGTTAGTGCATTGGCTATATAAACAGTCCACATCATCGAAAAACTAACGGTGTTAACTCTCAGTTAGTAAAGGATCGTTGAAGAAAAATAATCTCAAAGTTGGGAGTGTCTATAAACATTTTCTGAGTTAGGATTTATACCGGCCAATAAATGAAACTTGGTATTATTAAAATCCAATAACCCTAATAAATAACAACTACTTATATAATGTATAAAAAATAATGACAAAAATAACACATTGTATTATTTTCAACACTAAGAGTTTTGATAAATAAATTGATGAAAGTATATTATTGTGTATTTTTAATTACAAAACACAATGATTAATAACAAGTTTTTGTAATTTATAAAAACAATAACAATAATAACACAAAATGTTAAAAACGTAGAATACAATAATAAATACATATAACAAGTGATGTAAAATATATGACATAATAAACGTATATGACACAATTATCTGATGTATTTGACACAATAGCCAAAACGTACTACTTTTTAAAACAATAGAAAAGCATTTGTCAAACCCACAATTTTTCTTACACATTTTAAATCAAATAACTTTTTTACTATAACTATATCCTAAATATTTTAGATTAAATTGCCGAATATTTAGGTAATTGAGTTGCGTAGTGCTTTTAAAATACATATAAAGAATGTCTGAATTCTAAAACATAATAAATGTAAGAGTTAATTACATGAAAGGTCCTTGTGGTTAGGTCTGTTTTCACTTTCGGTACCCAGGTTTGAAAAACTACAAGGTCAGTCCAAACGTTTGCCAGAACGTAACACAAATGGTCGCCGTCATGGATGACTGTTATCTTTTTCCGTTAATTGCTTGTAAAATGACCAAAATTCCCCTGACTATTAAAAAAATAATATTTATATATTTTTAAAAACAACCAACCCCTTCCCACCCCCTCATTCTCTTTCTTCTTCTCTGTGTTTTTTTCCTTTTCAGAAAAACCGACCACTTCACCATCTCCACTAGACCACTTCACCATCGCCACCGGACCACCATCTCACCGACCACCAAACCACTTCACCATCTCCACCAGACCACTTCAACATCACCACAGACCACCTTACCATCACCACCTGACCACCAAACTGAACCACCACCACCTGAAACAGGCAGATTCGATCGATATGCCGCCAAAGACATCCACTGACTATCGAAAAAAAGCCGATTCAGTTGATTCCTTGCTCAGAGATTGATTGGGGAGGAGGTCCATTCATCACCAATGGTACTGGGCGTTTCAATTGATGGTGGAGTATCGATTGAGTCGATTCAATTGATGGTTTCGGTTGATTCAATCAACGATGGTGTCGTCAATTAATTAAAACATAGGGAAGAAGAAGGGTGTGGGTGGGGCGATCAATGAATTTCTTGTGGAAGAGGGTGTTGGCGACTGGTGGCATTCCGGTGGAGGAGGGCAGCGGCGGTTGGGGAACGGGTGTCGGGGTGTGCATGGAAAAAGGGAGGGGTAGGGTAGGGAGATATAAATATTATTTTGTATTTATGTTTTTTGATTTATTGAAAGGGTAGTTTAGGTATTTTTGAAACAAAGGGTATGTTGGTGATTATAGAAAATTTAACGGAAAAAGATAACGGTCATCCATGACGGGAACCATTTGTATTACGTTTTGGCAAACGTTTGTACCGACCTTGTAGTTTTTCAAACCTGGGGCCGAAAATAAAAACAGACCTAACCACAGGAACCTTTTATGTAATTAACTCTAAATGTAATGTCATTTAAAAATGAAGTTATCTATTTTGTAGTTATATAACACAAAAAAATGTGTTCAATTCATCAAAGAGACTAATTAAATGCCTATATTTTATTCTATAATTTGTCACATGGATAGAAAGTGATACTGGGAGTAGAAGATTGGGTCAAATTATTTATTTTATTTTATGACCTTTCATTAACAAGTAATAAAAAATGCAGTAGCTAGCTATCAGTTATAAGCTCCATATAAATGAAGAGATGAAGAAAAATATGACGAAGTAGAATATTTACATTACCAACAGAATATGAATGGTGATTTTAGAACAACGATCTAACATATGATATTAACCTAAATGAATACAATAATTAGGTAACGGGGAGTATTATAATGTAGTTTATAAATGCATTTTCAAAAAACATACTTATAAATATAAAGTAAATGGTTTTTTAGAACAACTATATACGAAAAAGCATTAAACATATAATACGTTAAATAAAAAAATGGATGAGCAGAGGCATATCAAATAATGATTTATTGAATATGTTACATACCCAATTCAAATCTAAGAGCTAAGAAAATTCAGTGACATAATGATAAAAAAATAAAACTTTAAATGATAGACTAAAAGTGTCTTAGCCACATTTCAAGTTCTATCATTTTTTTAAATGTCATAACTTTTACGCATTATACTTTTTTTTAAATATTACACCATAAAAATAAACGTTTTTTATCTTTAGAATGCGTATAATATTGATACATAAAAAACGAATTTGTCCATGTTAACTCAACTCATTATGTAATATTTTTCAGATCATTATGTAGTATCGGGTTATTATAAATAAATATTAATCAGATCATTGTGTATAATTCTTGATCATTGTGTTTCTATTATGTTTTTCTAAAATAATAATTTTTAAATAACACAATACTAAAAATGTAATTTCTTTTACGTTTTCTAGTTCATTGTGCAATACAAATCAAGTTATCGGGTTATACTTGTCAAACAGCTCCTTGTGTCTAATACTAATTATCAAGTATAGTTCATTCCTACATTTAGTTTTGAAAAAGTTTGTATTTGAACATTTCCTGATATTTACCCTTTTTAAATAGAGATGTTAAATATTGGATGGA
This sequence comes from Flaveria robusta, assembly GCA_025506415.1. Classification (NCBI taxonomy): domain Eukaryota; kingdom Viridiplantae; phylum Streptophyta; class Magnoliopsida; order Asterales; family Asteraceae; genus Flaveria; species Flaveria robusta. The sequence goes on from JACCIZ010000176.1 coordinate 85,805, forward strand.
AAAATCAAAAGGATATGCAATGCAAATCATGCCACTAAAATTCAAATTTCTAAATATCAAGATGAAGAAGACAAGTTTGGTAAAGAATTGTGACTTATAGTTAGAATTAAAATATTGAACATAATTCACGAAAACTGACAAGACTCGAGAGTCTGGAAAAGAAAAAAGGTAATAATCCAGATATACAATCATTAAAATGGTAGATATTGCAATTGATAGATGATAAAGATCATTAAAAAGATTAGGATGAAAAAAGAGCCATAAAATTAAAGTGAGATCTAGCGATGGGACATTGTAAATGCGAGCATTTTATCTTGAGATATGTCTAGTAAAAGGAATTGAAAGACTAAAATGGTAGATATGCAATTGATAAATGATAAATACTTGATGGAAGTATCATAAGAATATGCAACGTAAATCTTGCAGCTATTATTCAAATTTAAATATCAAAATCATCAAAAAAACAAATTCGATAAATAATCACGGTATACTATTCCTTAAAGTTAGTATATTAAGAGCACTCACACCTCATTTGATATAATGTCTCGTATTTTTATTTTTTAAGAAAATTTTTAAGAAAACCTTCAAAACACTCCTCCATTCCATTAGATTCATCAATTTGAAACTTCTGCATCGTAAAACTTGTCAATATTCATCATTTGTTCTGAACCACTTGACTCGTTATGAGTAGATTTCAGTTGACGATTGACACTAGACACTTTAAAACAGACATGATGGAGGTTGGGCGGCGACGAAGTTGAAAATTGGCTTAAAATTGGCATCATTTTATTAAAAAAACTAACGGGGTTAACTCTTAGTTAGTAAGGTATCGTCAGAGGAAAAAAACCTCATATTGATATTGTCTGTAAATATTTATTAAGTTAGGATTAATCACGGACAATAAATTAAAGTTAAGATTATTAAAATCAAATAACCATATAAAATATTATGATTCAATTTAAAAATAATAATAATAATAATAAGACAAAATAGTTTATAGTTAAAATTATATATGAAAGAAAGAGAAAAAAATAATAAAAAATAATATAAAGATAACAAGAAAGAATGGCATGGGATGGGTTTATGGAAAATAAGATATAATTTTTTTAACGGCTATTGATGTTAATGAGATAAAAACATAAGAGATGATAATTATTGACTAAATTAGATAAACTTTTTATAACATAATTTGGTTTTTATGTTAAAAAATTTGTAAGTAATTTCAGTAACTATTAAACATAATTCATTTGATTTTGATAAACTCATAAAGTACCTTACTTTTTAAACCTTAAACCTTAAGATAGCGTTTGTTACATAGTAATGAGTGACGAAATGTAATGAATCATTAAGAATAAATGAAAATAAAACATGTTTGGTTGATAAAGTTAATATAATGAATCATTACAAAATTGATTATGTTCTCCTAAATTCATTCCATCCACCCCCTTATTTTTTTATTTCATTTCTTCTTTCATACTTAGTCACAAACACCACCCACCCACAACAACAAACACCACCGACGACCAAGATCGATCGTCACCGGCCACCCCAACCACCACCGGCCACCACCACTTACCGCCACAGCCACCACCACCTACCGCCACAGCCACCACCACCATCACCACCGACCACTAAGATCGATCGCCACAGACTACCACCGACCATCACCGCCACCATCACCACCGGACACCACCACCGGACACCAAAATCGGTCCCCACCGACCACCACCACCCTCATCACCACCGGACACCACCACCGTAAAAAAAAATTTAGTGTTATATGTGTGTGAAAATCTCGAGTGCTCACTCTAAAATTATGCAACCATCCTACTTTTACTCCCCATGAAATATTTTCCTGGGTATGTCACTGACCGGCAACCACCACCATCACCACCGGACACCACCACCACCATCACCACCACCAACATCACCACCACCAAACAACCACCACCACCAAACCGGCAACTACCATCGACAACCGCCCGCACACCACCACCAATTACCACTAACTACCCCAGAACGACAACCACCATTACCACCACCGCCAGCAGCACCACCATTGCCCACCACCACCACCAGCCACTATCGGCCACCACCGCCGCCAACCACCATCACCGGCATCCACCACTTTCGACAATCACCGACCACCACCACCGAGAATCATCGATCACCACCACCAATTACGACCAGCTAGCGCTACCCCCATCACCATAGCCACCGCCGCCGCAGCCCACCATTACCGTTACCAACCACCACCACCACCACCACCGGAACCACCGTCACCGGTAACCACCACTAGCCACCACCATCACCGGCAACCATCATTGGTCGTTATTATCATAACCACTTTTGTTTTTCATTCCTTTATATTTTTCTTATCTAACAAACAATATAAAATAATGATTTTTTTTATTACCACATGATTACCAAACATAATAATAAAATGTGATGATTAATTATATTTATTAATTCATTCCATTCATGAATTTATTTCATTTCTTGATTTATTTGTTATCTCATATCAAAAATAACTAAAGGTTAGAATGGGCTAGCACGAAATCCACGAATCCCACAACATTACGAAACTAGAGTCACCAATAGTGTAGAGGAGACAGAGATTAATTAAAGTTGAGGGGTCTCATCAAATTTATGGTCAACAATAGAGGCCTACAAGAAATAGCATAGGGGCCAGATTATTATCTTTTTTAATATACGTTTTTTTACCTTTACGTGCTTATCCTCAACGGAGGCCTTTCCTAACCGAACCCGCTGAGGTGTCAATAGATCCATACCTTAGTTTACTAAATGAAAGAAAAGATGAGGAAAATTATAAGAAAAAAGAAATAAAGAGAAACAAAAAGACAATATTATTCTGTCTTACAAAGTTCGAAGAAAAGTAAAAAGAGAATCCTGTTATGTGTTTCTGTGTTCCGAGGAAAATAAAGAAAAAGCTAAAACTTTATAATTATACAATTTTAATCTTCTAATTAAATTAAGTTGTAAGGGTAAAATGGTAAAAAGATATATTATTAAAAAGATTTATGATGTAAAAAAAATGAGAAATCAAATTGATCCTGTTGATTCAAAACGAATAACAGAAACAATTCTTTCAATTATCATTGATTCGCGAAAATACCGATAATCAATAAATCTTGACACACAAACACAATTGTGTAGAGAGAAAAATAATTTTTCATAAACTTAAAAACTAATCATTATTACAAATATCCAGTAACATAAAATAAAAGACAAAATTCGAATGGTTCTCAAAACATAAATGGACTGAAAACTAATACATAAACAAAGTTCAACAAAAATAAAAATAACTTTAAAATTGTAAAAACTCATAGAATAAGGCGATTTTGGGCCAAAACAAGGGCCCAAACCGCCTATGGTCATTTGTAGAAACGTGCTCCTCGATCCAACGGTCGTTTTGACTAGTCGCACATCCAAAGCGGAGCTTCCTAGCCCATGTTATATCCATTTAAGTGAGCACCTTTAGACACAATTTTAAATATCTAAATATAGAATTGCTCGCTTTTTGACACTTGGACGTGCACCAATTTCCTTTCGATTTCAAAGGAAAACCCATAAGAAAGATTAGTAAAAATATATATCGTCCAATTCCTTTATTTCCATCTTTAAAAAAACAATGAACCTCTAGGTTTTTGTTTTTCTTCCCACTTAATTACTTCCGTTTAAAAAAAAAAAAAAAAACTCGGGAACGTAATAACAGAATTAGAAGCTTAACAATAATTTAAGAAAACGTGACAAGAGTGGTGAAAAAGAAAAACTAACAATCTTAATAGACTATTCATGAAATTGATAGTCTTAAAATACACCACGTAATAAAATACAAATTCACGACAAAGAGATTTGTAAAATGATAAAAAGATCATTAAAAATAGCAAGACAATAAAACCAATGGGATAACGATAGAAGTTCAATTTTTTAATCTTGTTACTTCATTTGTTTTAATAACAAGAATTTAAAATATACCTTATTTTAATATTTTATTTATATTACTAATAAAATATTTAAAAATATTTACTTTGATACATTATTTTCTTTCATAACATTTCATATTTTTTTCAAAGTTATTATATTATAACAGTTCATAATTTACTCTTATTAAATGTCTATACACGTACAATTTAAAATTTTATCACTTAAAGTAGAGACATATTATCATCAGAATGATCTATTAAGGTCTTCAAAAACTAATTTATTTTTTAAATTTAATAAACTTTGTAATAGTTAAAAATGAACTGTAAGTAAATATAATTATAATAAAAGTAATTACAAACTAACGTAGTCAACGTAATCTCAAGATACAAAACAAATACGCATACTTTGAGCAAACATAAATATAAATTGAACAAAAAATAAAAAAAAAATATAATTATAATAAAATTAGGTTTTCCAAACCTGCATATTACGTGGTGGATTCACCATAATCTCAAATATCAAAATGTGAAAGCAACAACACGTTTTAGTGGCATTGTACTTGACGTAATAACGTATAAACTAACAATCGACCCGACTTGTCTTTGGACTAAATTTACGTCGAGCCGTAAAGTAACTTGAATATACACCGTTGAACAAAAACGTATTATAATTGATCCGACTCATTTTCAAATAAAATTATATCGAAACGTATTCCAACTCAAAATATTTGTACATAAAAGTCATGTGCAGCTGCGCCGTATGTGGCATGATAATATATAGATTTCGATCATCCCAACTTTTTTCGAAACTAAATTTACATTCAAAAGTAAAGTCACTCAAATTTATACCATCGAATAAAAATGCTTATAGTTGACCCGACCCATTTAAAACAAAATTTACGTCAAAACTTAGGCGAACGTCAAAACGTAGATTATCTAAATACGTATATAAAAACATGCATGAAAATATGTTATACCCAACTCGTAGTGGTACATAAACCCGAAAATTTAAAAGTCTAAAGTTTACCACAGAACATTGAATAAAGATTTTAATAATTATAATTATATATATATATATATATATATATATATATATTATTAATTAGGGTTATTGAATTTTAATAATCCCAAATTTTATTTATTGGATGAGATTAATCCCAACTCAGGAAATGTTTACACACGCTCCCAACTTTGAACTTATTTTCCTGCAATAATCTCATACTAACTGAGAGTTAACCGCCGTTAGTTTTTTTTGATCAAATGGGGCAAACTTTGAGCCATTATTCAACTCATCTGTTGCCCAACTTCTATCAAGTTCGATTTTTGGTGTTTAGCCTCAATCGTCACCTAAAATCTATCTCCAACGAGTCAAGTGTTTCAAATCAAGATGTGAAATTAAAGGTTTCTGGATGTGTAAGTTTCTGATTAACAAGCCTAATGGTTGATTTCAAATTTCTGCTTCGTGTTTTGGTCATATAAGTAGTCCATGTCATCAAAAAACTAAAGGTGTTAAATTTCAGTTAGTAAGAGATCATTGTAGAAAAATACGTTTAAAGTTGAGAGTGTCTGTAAACATTTTTTAAGTTGTGATTAATTCCGGCAAACAAATGAAAGTTAGGATTCTTAAAATTTAATAACCCTATTAATTATTATTATTATATTATTTTAATTTAAGAATATTATTACCGTAGAATCATGTATGAATTAATATATATAATAAGTAATTAAAACAAACGTACCTAACATAATTTCAAGGCCGTATGATGACGTTATGCCCCGTATGTTAAGCAACGGACAAAACCTATGTACATTCGACCATTCAAAAGAGCATAAAACCAATGGTTTCAAGACTTCGATTTTGCAACAGCAAACACAATCAAAGGGGCTTTGAAAGACATTTTTGAAGCCATTCAACATTAAGATTGAAGATATGCATATTCAACTAACGTGCAAAACACGTTATTTTCAAGGTTTAACTTTCGATTATCATATATATTTTGCATTTTGAACATGTTTGAATCTGTGTTTCTTTTTAATTGTGACCGACTAAATTTTTGTAATCCATATATACTAGATGAATTTTGATTTCTGTTCAAAAAAAAGATGAATTTTGATATAGTTGTACTTTTGAATGTTAACTTTTCTTATGACTTTTGTTGATTTTAGTAAAATTCTAGATTGATTCTATTATAAATGCATTTACAACGGATTAATCATATTTATCCATATAATTACATTAAAATCATTATATTTTCTCTTTTTTTTAATTAAATAATACTTTTTATACTATTATCATCACTTTTTTCTCTCCCATTCATTCTACTTTCAAAAATATTTAAAAAAATTTTAGTGATTGAAGTAATTCCCCAAATATACTAATTAACAGTAATATTTTATATTTTATTCACTCACAAGCACTCAAAATCATTTCATATAATATAAAAAACACACTCACATATTTTTAAGAATTCTACTGTGAATGCTCTAATAAATATGTTTACTAGTTATTATTGATTATATTATTGAGAGTGTGAATGAGTTGACCATGGCATGTACATATACTCTTGTATTTTAACACATGTGTTCTTGGGTTGTTGATTTCTTGATTTACAATTTAAGCATGAGACTAAGAATGTTGATTGAAAATTTTGATGATATAATTGGTTGAATTAGTGTACATCCATAGATAATAAGTTGGGAAAGATCGTTGTCTATGTTAGGCATTGTTTGGTAAATTTGCAGGTTTACTAGAATAAGGTACATATACTTATTTGGGTTTAGAAGTTTTTAAGTTAGAAGTTGATTGAATTAGGATTTGCTTCTTGGTCTAGCTAACGTGTGATAACATTGTCAATGGTCTAATGTGTGCTAACATTGTCTATGGTGTTAGTATTTTGAGGATTGTGAGATTATAGGACCTTAAAGGATATTAAGTCCATTATAGCATTTCAACAAAAGAACAAGTGTAACCTAATTAAGAATAGTTTCATAGGATTAGGTCAACTAAAAAATTATTAATGTCCAGTCAAAAAAATTCGGCACCTAGGTTATATCTGATTGACTGCTCGTAGTTTTTTTTATTCCTTAGTTTGCTTGGTCTTTAAGGTCTCTAGTTTAATTTATAATCATTCATGATTTCTCTCTTATTTAATATGGGTAAATTTTTTGCATTAGTAGTTATTAGTGTTAGTAATGTTAGAAATCTGGTTCTTACCGTTTGTTATAATACATAACAAAAGATTTATTTACCTAAATATGTATTTAGTTGGTTCATGGTGTTAAAGTGTTTTCAATGCTTTAATTGTGTAGGAAATTCTTATTAAAATATAAATATTTAACATTTTAATTAACTCTATATAAATAGAGAACTTTGATAAATAACACTGTTATAATTCTTTGCATTTTTGCCACCAATGTTTAGTCACATCCTTTTCTTTTACTCCCTGCACCGCCTCATACTTTTCTTTAAACCCTCATATATAAAAAGAGAGGCTTGAAAAGAGAAAGGTAGAGAGAAAGAGAGACTTGGTCGTCGATGCCTAGAGTTGCCGTCACCAGCATTTTCCGACGGTGAAGACTACCCAGATCTACCTTCCTTCCCTTTATTATATCTAACCTTAGCCTCAACAAGAAAACACTCTAATAAAGTGTTCACTAAGCACAAAAAAAATCTTGTTAATGTCAATTAAAAAGAACATCATGCAACAAACCAATGCATATTAAATTAAATATATCTATAGTGTGACAAATCGATGCAAATACGAAAAATTTGATGATAAAGGTAGACGACGAACGGGTTTTCCCTAATATATACACATTAAGTTGCATATGTAACATACAACGTATATATACAGTTCATAAATAAGTATTAAAATACATATTACATATTAACATATACTCATTAAAAATTAATTGAATAGAATACTACATTTGTCTAATTGCAAAGTGGTAGTGGTACAAATGTATTAATTGAATGAGAATTACGTGTGTCTAATCTACACAACGAAAACTGATTTTTAAAGTGACGTAAGCAATCGAATTGCAAAATAAAAATTGGATTAAAAATTTAAAATGAGTGGCGGTGGTTGTGTCATGTTAACAATCTGTTAAGAATCAGTCTCGTGAAAACTTTTAACCATCTATCTAAGCGAAATAATTTCAACTATAAGTCTATAATTAATATTTTCTTACAAAATTGAGTGTTGTTTTGTTTTTGAAAACCTTTAACCATTTATTTTTATTCCTCAGTGATTTTTGTAACGCTAGCTGGCTATAAATACCGGACCACATGATGCTAGTTCTCACCACTCTTCACCATTACGATTTGACGTCGATAAAGATTTTCTCTCGACGCATTTGAAAATTCGTAATGGCCGAAGAAATGTCCGTCGACAATGATTACAACAGCGATCCTAATGTCAAACGCGGTGATTTTCCTCATGATTTCATGTTTGGAGTAGGAACATCGTCTTATCAAGTTAGTATATATCTAATCGCCTTTACTAATCATGTTTACATGTGTGTATATTATAAAAATTAGCGACTTTAGTAACTTAACGAGGCCTAAAGTTGTTAGTTTTCGAGTTGTAGGTTGAAGGTGCTTGGAATGAAGGCGGTAAAGGCTTACATATCTGGGATTGTTTTGCCTTAAGACACCCCGGTACGTGTATATATACACGCGTATATTTCTCTCGATCCGTCTCATTGTTTCTATAGCTTCGATATTAATGCATAACGACCATTAATGATGATCTTGATTGCAGAAAACATTTCTGATGGTTCAAATGCATGTGTCACTGTTGATTTTTATCACAAAATGAAGGTAGAATATACCAAACCGCAATAACTATCAAAATATATATATATATATATATATATCGATTATATGTATGAAATTGATTGATATACATTGGTAAACTTATGTGCAGGAAGATGTTCAGCTTCTGAAGAAAATGGGTGTAAATTATTTTAGATTCTCGATCTCGTGGTCCAGGATATTACCAGGTGGAATAAACTGACAATCAGTTAAGATAATATCGCAATCGAGCTAGGGCTGACGTGTTATTATCACATTCTTGTTTGGTTTGAACAGGTGGGAAAGTAAGTATGGGCAAAAGTTTGGAAGGCATCAATTTCTACAACAGATTAATAGATGAGTTATTAGCCAATGGCATTGAGCCATTTGTCACTCTTTTCCACTGGGATCTTCCAAATGCTTTGGAAGAAGAATACATGGGTTTTCTAAGTTCCAAAATTGTGTAAGTACTAGTTGTTTAATTGGTTGTATATTCATATATCTATCAAGTAATATATATATTGAGTATGTAATCTGTTTTGAACATTAACTAATTAGTGACGACTTCGTGAATTATGCGGAACTCTGCTTCTGGGAGTTTGGTGATCGGGTGAAGAACTGGGTGACACTAAACGAGCCATTCAGGTTCACTTTGTTTGGTTACGTAACAGGTGTCTCTGCACCCGGTAGGGGTGCGAAGAGCCCAGACAATGACGTTGAAACCGAGCCGTATACTGTAGCATACAATCTAATCAACTGTCATGCTGCTGCTTATAGAAAATATCATGAAGAGTTTAAGGTACAATCTAGTAATACACAGCTTTTAATAATTTATTACAAGCATGAAACATTATCATTATTATTATTATTTTAGGACTCTCAAAACGGTAAAGTGGGAATCACTTTTGATGTCAACTTTTTCAAGCCTTACCGAGGTAAGGATAACCAAGAAGATGTCAAAGCTGTGGCATATGCATATGATTTTATGTTTGGAATGTAAGCACACGTAACTTTTTGCTAGGGAAAACTATACTTTTAATAATTTGTGTGCTAAAAAGTTAACTAATGTTAAAAAGTGACATGTTATGATGCGTCATATTTTAGGTTTATGGAGCCAATAACAAGCGGTAACTGGCCGAAAAATGTGCAAACGATGGCCACTATGCCGTCTGTCAAACACCCAAATGGTCGTTCTTTGCCTCCATACACCGACGAGCAGAAAAAAAAGTTGATAGGATCGTATGATTTTCTGGGAATAAACTACTACACTGCAAGTTACGCTCATTTTGTCAGTTCTTCTGGTCTCTCTGACGGATTTCTTACTGACAGTCACTACGAGGAAAAAGGTGACAAAAGCTAGCTTAAAGAACGATCAGTCTGTTTATAACATTAGTGCAAACAATTTCAATATGATATATGCTAACGATTTGTGTTTCTTTTGTTTAGGACAAGATCCCAGCGGAAAGGATATAGGACAACCCGTACGATAGAAACTTTACTTGAAGTTAGATCGAAATATAAACAAATTTAACACGACTTATTTTGCAGGCTTATGATGGATCATGGGTTTATCTTTGTCCCTACGAGCTTGTTGATCTCTTGCTTTACATTAAGAATACCTACAATGTTAGCAAATATTTTGTAATAACTGAGAATGGTAAAACAAATAATTTCTTACATATAGTATGTATATATATATATATATATATATATATATATATGGTAATAAATCTTCAACAGTTCAAAGGCTGACAATAATATGATGATAATTTTGTCACAGGAGCTCCGGAGGTGAAGGACGACCAAAAAACTTATGAACAAGTTAAAGATGATGCATATCGACTTAAATACATCAAATGGCATCTTGAAGCAATCAAAAAAGCGATTTCGTTAGTGTCGATATGTGCATTTTGATTACTTGATATATATTGTCATCAAACATCATAAGAAATTATCTTAATTAGTGTATAATTAATTATACTGTTAACATATATTATAAACACCAACTAAAATCATAAGATTTTATAAAATTAAAAAATAAGTGTTAAGAACTTTATAAGAAAATTAATTACAAAAATTAATTAGAAATTTCTTTTGTAGGAAGAAGATCTCGGTGATGGGGTACTTTGTGTGGTCATTCACGGATAGCTATGAATGGGGTGCGGGATATACTTCGCGAATGGGTCTAAACTATGTTGATTACAAGAACAATCTCCTTAGGTACCCGAAGAAATCAGCAATATGGTACAAAAAGTTTCTTACAAAGGAAAAATTACAGGAGTCGCGCAAAAGAAGTCTGGCCAATGTTGAACAAGAAGATGAAACCAATGGTGCGCCAACCAAAGCAATCGAGCATGTTCATAAGCTGAAGAAGGCTAAAGCATGAAGAGAAACAAGCAAAACGAAAGCATGTGTGTGTGGATCTATTTGGTTTAACGTTTGTGATTTGCGTGTTAAATGTATCTCGGATCATAATTATGGGGAAATCAGCTTCAAGTTTAAATAAATCCCCAAGTTAATTGTGATCCTCCGTAAGTGTTTATTTTCTTAGCTACTAGTCTTTGTGGAAGTAACGATCACAAACATGTAATGTGATCATATATAATAATGGTGGATTTGACATCATAATATATTTCTCTTGCATGATTGTCTCTGTTTGGCGTGTGGTAGTTTTGTAGAACATGCTAATGAGAGTAAATATTTTTTTTTTTCATAGACAAATGGTTGATAATAGCGATTAAATGAGTCCAGACAAAATTAAATATTGAAAACAACTGCGGCCCAACTAGAAGGTAAACCCAATAATAATACAAATGCACAATTATAATCAACTAAAAGATTTTCCTAATTTAGTGACCATACTTGTCAAAATATGTTAAAATGATAACAAAAAGTTTGGGAAAAATCAACTTTTTGAAAACTAAAATGAGGTTTGTACGGTTCACCAATTCAATTGGTTAGCCTAATTAAAAATCAATCTGAACAGCTAAGAGAAAACAATTATTAGTGATTTTAATATATGAGTGGTGTACATGTATATATGGATCTTTGATTAAATGGAATAAATAATTGATCAAGCATCTATTTATCAAATAATCAATTGTAATAATTATTCAATAGGTTCGTGGGTTAATCTTGAAAGGTCAAAGCCGTGTCTTGGAGCTAAGTTTATGGGTTTTGTTTACATGGGTCAAGTCACTAGTAGTCACACATCTATATATTGAAAACTTTAAGAACTTTATTCATGTATTATTTAATGACACTTCACAAACATTATTACATACACAAATTTATTGAACAACACACACATTATGGTCCTATTTAATCTTAAGGGTGATCCATGTGTTTTAACTTTCTCAAGCTTGTTCATTCTGCATTATTAACTTCAGTTCCTTGCTCACCAAGAAACTTTCTGAACCAAATTGCTGATTTTTTCGGATACCTCTGTAAGTCTTTCATGTAATCAACATAGATCATGCCAAACCGGAGATTATATCCAGAACCCCATTCAAAACTATCCATGAAAGACCAAACAAAGTATCCTATCACGTTCACCTTGTTACTATTCAATGATAAGACGCATATATATCAAGGTCTGGGCAACAATTAATAATGAAATAAGTCAATATGATAAAGGATTAGAGTCTTTAACTTACCATCTTGCCACTTTTATGGCTTTAAGATGTTCTTTTATGTAATTAATTCGAAATGTATCATTGCGTGCTTCTTCGTAAGTTTTTCCAGGATCATTTTTATCAGGAGAACCTGTAAGAGGTAAAAATATGTACCAACATAAAATTTGACATAACATGGATCAATGTAACAATAAATTAATAGCGACCTTAAAGTTATTGTTTTACCATTCTCGGTGATGATGATATCTTTAGTAATATTGTATTTCCTTTTAATTTGCACCAAAAGTTTCATAAACTGCTCAGGGCAGTTAAAAAACTGCGACCCTTCAAATGACTGTCAAGGTGGATCAACATCGGTTAGCAATCATTGAATAACACTAGTTACGTGGATTATCAATTCATGTGTTTTTACACAAAAATGATCAATAGTGACATAAGAATGTTGTCAGTAAATCAAACATCAATTAGTCACTAAATTTCTTAAAAAGTTCATGTAACTATTCAAAAAGTTATGTTTTATGTTAGGGATATAAAAAAATGTGAGAATATGTCTTGAAATTTTGTAGATTTCTAGGTGAGCTAAGAAACTAAAAGTTTATAGATGTTTCTTTAAACATTTTTGCTTACTAAGCAATTCGGTGTAGCGAATTCAATTAAATTAGCAAGCGAACTCAACACACGTGATATTCTCTTGTTTTTTCTAATAATAAATTGAATATATAATTTCTCTAATAACTTTTAATGTTTAAATATTTATAAAAAAAAAAACTAAATACACTTTCTTTCTAATTTTTTTATCGAAAATTCTAATATAAATTTTATTGAAATCGAGTTGTTTTCTAGATAAAGTATTTTTTATATATATGAGACAAAAAAAAATATTTTAACTTGAAAACAACTTGGTTAAGTTTGCTTCTTTCATGAGCTATTGTTGAATTCGATACGCCAAGCAGCAAACTGTCTAAAATCAATATAATATGTTAATAAAACTCTTTTGTTTTGACCTTTTGTAGCAAATTTCCTTATAAAAAATGTCAGTAAAATAAAATTTTATGAAAAACCTTACGCTTTTTGCCGATGATTTTATTAGAAAAATGTGAAAGCCTAAGACACTCAGTAACACTTTGTTTGTGTCACTAAATAATGACACTTTTCTTGTAATGTTTTTTAATTCGCAGGTAAAGTAGTCTTACAGGCTCTCCAACATAACGTCCTTTGGGGTCTTGCACTACAACATTGGAAAACGAATACATTCAAGAATTATAAACAAACAAAAAAGTATATTGAAAACTATCCAAGCAATATATACTCATTAATACCCTTTTGCTTGAAGTGACCATCTGTAGAATATCCTTGAGAAATTTCATTCGAGGAATCATGAAATTGGGCGAAACTTGCCTGGTAGTAGTTTATTCCGAGAAAATCAAACGATGCAACTAAGTTTTTCTGCTGATCAATAGAAAATTTGGGCAAAATACGCCCATTCGGGTAATCTGGTGTTGGTGTGATGGCCAATCTTTGCATATTTTTAGGCCAACTACCTTTTGTTAAAGGCTCCATAAACCTACAAGTAAGAGTCAGCATATATAGCATCTAACGTTGAGTATAATTTTTCAAAGTATAGTAGTAAATTATATGTATATTTGGCTATTCTCACCAGCCGAATGTAAAATCATAGGCATGATCAACAGCTTGGATGTCTTGCTGATCGCTTGAACCCCCGTAAGGTTGAAAATAGTCACAACTAAGTGTAATGCCTACCTTACCCTTTTGGAAAGACTGTACAAGCAGTTGAAACATCGTTAGAAGATAATAAAATTTTAAAAATAAAAAAAATTGTTAAATGAGTGTTAGTTGTTTCGTTGGTAGTCACCAAAGAATCTAAAGGGGAAAGGAAATCCCCAAAAGAAAAAAATATAAAATATATTTTATAATTTCCGTGATAATCACCAAAAGATTAGAAATGGATTCGAAAGAATAAGTTCATGTAAGATTTTTCCCAGCTTTTTTAATCGCTAAATCAGTAGAAATATATACTTGTAATGGTAGTAGTCAATCGATGATCTATCAAAATGTTGAATATAAGATTACATGCAGACTTTTCAGTGATTATTAGTTGAAAAGATTATGATAGAAAAATTATCATAATATTTTATTTTAAATACTCCTAAACCTCTTAAATATTCAGACACATTCGTCGATGAATACCCAACCTTTAAAATTAATTATGAATGCTCATCAAACACTATTGTTTTTTGAAAATGATGGTTTTAAAAGTTAAATATCACAATTCCAACGTGAAATTCTTTAACCAACACCCGCTTTTGCTCCAAAAGATTACTAACGGCTCGTATCTTCACCGAATGACCTTCGATATATGAAATAGTCCATCACCGAAGGTCCTTTGATTCATAGTGATCTAGGATTAGATTTGAAAAGAAACATGTACCTTGTAATTTTCTTCATATAATCTATAAGCTGCTGCATGAGAGTTGAGTAAGTTGTATGCTACGATATATGGTTCAACTTGAGCATCACCGTCCTGATTTTTGCTACCTCGACCGGGTGCAAATGTACCTTGCACATAGCCACCATAGACGAATGTATATGGCTCATTCAGTGTCATCCAGTTCTTCACCCGATCTCCAAACTCCCAAAAACAAACATCAGCATAATTGACAAAATCATCCCTAATGTTTATATTGACAACAAGTAATAAGTTGAGAGATGCACAAAGGTATTTAAACATAAGATAAACAACATATACAAATAAACCCTTACACAATTTTGGAACTTAGGAAACCCATGTATTCTGCTTCCAAAGCAATAGGAGTATCCCAGTGAAAGAGGGTGACAAATGGCTCGATTTTATTGGCTAATAACTCGTCAATTAGCTTGTTGTAGTAATTGATTCCTTCCAAGCTTTTGCCCATACTTACTTTACCACCTATATAGTTAGGTGAAGTTAAATATGATGAATTGTTTTAAGTCACTAATAAAAATAAGGCTAATGTAACGTTTAAAATGTATATTTTCATTTAAGTTGTGTGTGACTCTAATGCAACTTTGTTTATCATAAAAGACGCATTAAAAGATCTAATGCAATTTTTTACACAAAAAGTTGCATAATTTTAATAAAATTGCAACCTTTTTATAAAAAGTGACATATTTTACTTAAAATTACAATTGTTTTTTTAAAAAGGTTGCCAATTTTATTAAAATATGCAACCTTATTATAAAAAAGGTTGCAACTTTTTATAAGATTATGTACTTTTAAATAAAAAAAATTATAATTTTAATAAAGTTTTAGGTTTAATTAACAATTTTAGTTTCGTAATATTTGATAACTAATTAATATTTTGTTGTATAAATAACATGATCATAAAATTATGAGAAAATAAAATAATTTGATCATGTAATTGTGAGAACAAAGGTAAGTGAGATTAAAAAACAACAATTTTTATATAGTAACCAGTGGTTGAACCTGAGTATATCGACACAAAGAAGACGAATGAAACGATTAGGATAATAAACAATTTTTGACTTCAAGTCAAATATGATGAATTGTTTAAGTAGTGAAGATAAAACTAATCGAGTGTGTACATGTTTTTATATAACTCATCTCCAACAAAATTTGCTGAGGATAAAGTTAAAGATGGAAAATTTGTAAACATTTCTGACGAACTTCCAACACACTTGAAAATCCTAATTTGGTGACCAAATACCAACAAAATTATTTTCGTCGGAAATGGGTCTTTCTGACTACGGTTTAGGTTATAGTTTTGATCCAAAAGTTGAAAGAAATAATTTTAGTTGGAAATTTGTCGGAAAAACTTTCCCATGAAGATTTTTCCAACAAGTCTTATTTGTCGTAATCTTGTCGGTAATGGTAATTTCCTACGCCTTTGGACCTGCACTTGATGAAAGCTTTTTCCTTGCCTTTTCAATAGTTTGAAAGAATTTTGGACAAAGGATTATCGGTTTAAGCAAGTAAACTACCTTTTTTCTTGTCTTTTTTTCAACTGTTCGAGAGAATCTTGGATTCCGCGTGTCCCTGTTCAAGTGGTCGAGTATGCTAGACTCGCTAACTTTCTTTCCTAGTCATGAGTTTTTCTTCTTGACTATCTTAAGATTAGATTTGACACTATTCAATACTAGAGAACTTTTGGCAAGAGAACAATCTAGTTTTGTAGTAGTGGTTCAAGTTGTTGCTAAAAAAAAAAGGTCCAACTGACCGAGCCGTGGAACTTAGATGTCACTAATGTGATTGGTGTTAATTAGCCTCTAGCAAAATTAGCAATAGAAACAAAATCCATGTCTTTGTGACAGATTTAAGTCGGTCTAGAATTTTATTTTCTTTGCTAATTTTACGACGGCATTCATCTTTCATAAAATACCCCGTTTTATAATAGTGTTTCTATTGGGGGTCAAATTCTTTGTTGGTACTTTTCTAATAGTGGAATGGACAGGATATTACATCATCTTTTATGAAACTTAAGTTCTTGAGGCTTTTTAATTCTTGTAGTACAGAGGATTTTATTCATTTATCAATGTTCTACTTTGAAATCAATAAAACGTCGTCACTTCACCTGGTAATATTCTTGACCATGAAATTGAGAATCTATATGAGTTTACACCCATTTTCTTCAACAACTCAACATCTTCCTGACAAGTTTTTACAAAGTAGACAAACTTATGAACAAATATGCATATATATTACACTGTTGGAATGTAAATAATCAAGAAATTAGAAAAGTCAAACTAAAAAGTCAAACTGGAGATTAATTGTATCAATTGGTAGTTAGTTAGTTAGTTATGGTAGTTATGTATGTAACCGCTATTGTAAGGGTATAAATACCCATTGACAGTGTCATTTGTAAGTGTGGAATCAAGTGTAATTGTGTGTGTAATTGTGTTTCTTTTGTATATGGTTCCACCGGGTCACTACACTTTATGTGCATACCCACTGATAGATTATTCATCCTTGTGATCCCCTATTGCAAATTGATCCTGGGCAATATACACTACAATCACCATTAGGATTATTTAATCATTACTAGTTTAGATGCCCGTGGCCCCAAAACATTGGTGAATACAGAGTAATTACCATCCAAATGTTACAACAAACAGATAGGCGATTTAGCAGACCCGAATTCCCTTGGGTAGAGTCCACCTTTGATTTTGATGGTCCTAAATTTCATAATTTTTTGATCGTACAAACACGTCTACTGTGGATTTTACGCATTTATTTAGTCATTTAGTTTTATAGAAACAAGCTTTATTTCTGAAAAGGTTATAAATTTTCTGTCAAAGAGTGTATTTTTCTTGTTTTGATCCCCTTTAACTTCTAAAAACATTATATGAGATAGTTTTCTCAAACTCTTTTTTACATTTTTTGTAGTAAAATTTTGATTGATTTAATCCCACATATGGTTATCATTGATCGAGTAGTAATCATCAAAACCATATTTATTTCTCATTAGTATGATAACAATAGAATTACAACTTGGAACTTATTTTCACAAAATTATTCTGTTACCTTCATTCTTGAATAACTATCAACAGTATGACATCCATTCGCACCTCTCGTCTTGTCTGATGATCAAACTTAAACTATTAGATTAAAGATCTAACACAATATAATTAATATAATTTCAAGTGTGATACACACATACATACATATATGTATGTGTATACATATACAAACATATATATAGAAGGGCCTTATTACCGTACTTACCAATTATATATTAAAAACTACGAGAAACTTAGCTCTTCTATTGTTTATTATATAAATTAACCAGAATATGTGTAAATCTGAATATGATTAAGGATAATTTTTAAAAAATATAAAATATTGATACTATTTGGTATAAATACACATATACATGTACAATATATGCATACGTATACACATATATACACATTTTCATAATCCCTTAGAAATATTTCACGAGAGAGGAGATAAAATTAGAGAAATAACGGAAAAATATAAATAAAAGCAATTGTATTTCAATCGTAACATTTTTATTGAAGCAATAAGTATGTATGCTTATGCACTTTTTTTAACATTTATATTTACAAAAAGAGAGAGAGAGAGAGAGAGAGACCAGGGTATCTCAAGCTAAAAGAGTCCCATATACTTAAGCCTTTACCATCTGCTCTCCAACCACCTTCAATCTGAAATCCAAATCACGAAACATATCTACAGTTAAGCGAACAAACTTTTAATGGTGGATTAGAGGAAGCTTTAGTAGCGCCACCGTTACAGACGGTAGTCCCAAAACGATCGGTAGTTGTATACTTTCTTTATCAAGATATCATGTCATTTTGATAATTAGTAGGCATATCATTTAAAAAACACACACCTGATATGCAGATGATCCCACTCCAAAGATAAAATCGTCTGGAAAATCACTGCGCTTAGGGTCGGAAGCTTGATGATAAGCATCACTTAACTCGGTCATCATTCCACTAGCCATAACAAATGATCTATCAAACGTGTAGAAGGCTAGCTTGAGAGGATCCTTACGAGTTACACACCAACACTTGCATTTTGTGGTCTCGTATTTATAGAGCCTCACAACCACAATTGTCTTAGGGGTTGTTTGACAACTTTTGAATGGGTAAGTGCTGAAACATTAAAAGCTCTGAATCATTACTGAACCAGTAAAAGGTTTAAATCATTAATAGATACTATATTGCTTAACTATTCAAAGGCAAATGTCTGACCAATTCAGATAAAAGCTCTTAACCATTCAAACTCAGTATAATTTTAACCATTCAGATGCAAAAGTCCTTAACCATTCAGACATCTGTTCACGAAACAAATACTCTGAACCATTAAATGCTAAACCATTTAGACATATAAACCATTAAAAGTCTGAAACAAACAGCCCCTTAATGTGCTCACATGTGCAAGCAACAACTTATTACTCTTATGTTCATTCCTAGGTTTGTTTATTTTTAACATGTCTAAGGACTTTAGTGTTTAAAAAATGATCAAGAAACATTATGTGGGGAAAAAATTATCATGTTTGGTTCTATAGTATGTAAATAGAATATAAATGTAAAGAATAAAAATAAAAATAAAATTTCACCTCATCTTGGCCAAAGCTACTAAAAAACATTGGTGAATCGTGAATGTCAAAACGATCGCAAATGCCTTTATACGACCATTTTGGCCGGTTATTAATTACAGTCGCTTAACCCTCCTATCTAACTAAATACATTTGCAACCAGTGAATTTACGATTTGTCACAAATTAGCGACCGCATTTGCCATAGAGCTTTTTGAGACCAATTTTACGACCGAAGTTTTTCCATCGCAAAGAAAAGCCACTGAATGCGCACAAGAATTTTTTTGCGACCAAACCATTAGCGATCAAGTTTGTACAAAACCTTTTTCCATTTTATTGTTAGCGACTAATATTGCAACAGAACTTTTTTGCAACACGGTTTTTGCATCCAAATTAAATCATTATTAGCGGCATTTTGCGACTGATTAGTGACGGGCTCCACTTGTTATAATAGTGTGAGCTTCTATTTATTTTCATGTTTCTTTTTCTTTACCAAACAAGTTTGTTTCCGATTCTTTCTATTAATTTTCAAAATTTTTTTAGTATCATTTACGTTTTTTGCTTTTTTTTCACTTAATAGATAAGTTTGTTTTCCAGTTTCTCTTTTTAAATCCTAATTACACTGCTAGCTAGAAATAAAATGATTTGCTCTACACAAATTTGCGACCCAATTTTTTGTTGTAAACTGCACGCTCTTACGACACACTTGTGGCGAAATCACTTTTCTACAAAACTTACATCAATTTAACGACAAAACAAAAAGCCCTGATTTTCTACAAAATTATGTCGCGGATGTGTTGAATATCTCAACAAACCACATAATTGTTATAGTAAGCTACTAGAAAATTGAATGATTTGCTCTATACAAATTTGCGACACAATTTTTCTGTCATAAACTGCAATGCACTTACGACAAACTTGCGACAAAATTTATTTCCTACAAAGCTTGCGTCAAATTAGCGACAAAACAAACCCTAGGTTTTTTAGAAACTTCCATTGCAAACGTGTCGAATATGTCAACTTAGCGCAAAAAAGAAAACACGTACAAACCATATAATTGTAACAGTATGTGTGTGTGTGTGTAGGGCAATGATGAAATGTTAACCCTATTTTTATTACGATAATCATGTTAACATTTGAATATCAATCAAAATTATTATTATTTTTGTTGAAATAACATCATTACACGTATACAAATATATATATTTATATATATGTATAAATTTATAAACATAAAACAGTTATGAATAATGTAAGTTACACTTGCATCTTACCAGGTGTACTATCGTAATTATTTTACACTTGTAAATTTATATACATAAATAAAATAACATAACGTTATATATTATTAATGATGTTATTCAACAAATAATAATGATTTGCATTGATTTTCAAAAATTAAACACGATTATCGCAATAATGGAAGGTTAATATTCGATCCTCATAATATATATATATATATATAAAATAAAACGATGTGTTGTAACATCATCATGAACCAATGTTTGAAGGGTATCAATATTTCCATCTTAAGCTTTGAACCCAATAATTTTAAACGTCTTCTCTAACATACGCAACCATATATCTAAACATACCAGAAGCGTATCAACATCATCGTATTCAATTGTCAACATCATCGTATTCGATTCAAAGCCAAAAATATCTGACAACATTAACAAATTAAGTATCAACCACACCATTTACAATCAGTTGTCAACTGCACCTTATTCAACTTAAACCTAAAACACATGTTACAAGCTTGTCAACAAGAAGATTTGTATTAACATATCATTTACACAAAATACATTTTAAAGCCTAAAGTTGATAAAACCTTGAAATCCGAATAAGGTCTCCAAATATATATCCCCAAATATGTATTTAGAAAATCAATAGTAGCTTGAAAGGTCCCCAAAAAAAACCCAAATTAAACCTTACCAGGGTAAACATCTTAGATGATCATCATTCTATTATGGTTGGCTTTTTTCCTCGCCTAAAACAACTATATTCTCTTCATGAACGGTTAAGAATCCCTTTTGCACAATGTTATGAAAACCGGACCGGACCGGCCGGTCCGACCGGTTGGACCGGGAACCGGACTCCAAACCGGTCCAGTTCGGTGCTTAAAACCGTTTTGACGTTGAACCGGCGGTCGGACCGGTCGAACCGGCGGTCGAACCGGTTGAACCGGTGGTCGAACTGGTTTTTTATATAATTTTTTATTTTTGAGTAATTTTTTACATATATTTATAAAAAATAATTATAATTTTATCCGGTTCTTATATCCGGTTCGACCGGTTGAACCGGTCCGACCATCGGACCGGTAAAACATCCGGTTCACTGTCCAGTCCGGTTCTGAAAACATTGCTTTTGTATATGCGTTATTTCTTGTTTATTCTTCTAGTTTTTGCTTTTTATGCTGATGAGTGGACACTATTTCTTCTTAGGTTGTCTATAAGTGTTGCTAATAAAAAGTATATATAATTAGAAAACAAAGTAGGATATTTATAGGTTCAATTACTTTTGATCATATATTGTTACCAATGTAAAATTTATCATGACCTGCGTATTAAATGTCAAAGGTCGGGTAAAAGTTGGAGATTTTTAGAACTTTAGTGCTAAGATAAAATGTTACGACAACTGTGTTTAATGTAATGAGTTTAATAACAGAAAACATTTAAATATAATTTTAAACAACTATTTTGTAATTTTGTAAGTGAAAAACATGTTTGAAGTCGTAAGTAGTTTTATTTAAATATTAACTTTTTCAAATATAAGTATTTCTAAAATATGGATAGTTCTTGATGCCAATTTTTATATATACAAATTAGTTTTAGAACAAAGTCAGATTTTATAAGATGAGAAAAAAAATTATGAAAAATCATAAAGAAAGAGAGGAAGGGGCATATGGTGTGGGTGGTGTAGTAAAGGTTTGATGTTTATCATATGATCTTACAATCATGATTACTTAAATAGGTTGATTCTACCCCTATATCTAGAACTAGACCTGATAAAGAACTAGTCATTATAAATCACAAAAAAAAAATTAATATATTTTACATATTCCTAATTAATAACAAAAATAAGAAAATGATATACGTTTTTATGTAAATTTGTATTTTTAATAAATATAAGGACTTAGAGCATTCACGGTGGATTACGTATCTTTATTTATATAATTACATCAAAAATCGTTATCTTTTCTTTCTTCTTTTCAATTAAATAATATTTTTATTATTACTTTTTTCTCTCTCCTTCACTCACAACCACTTTTAAAAATATTAAAAATATTTATAAGGATTGAACAGTGATTTCTCAAATATACAGGTAAACAGTAACATTTTTTTCTATTCTTACTCACAACCACTCAAAACCATTTCATATAATATAGGAAACATACTCATATTTTTTTTAAGATTCCACTGTAGCCCATCAGTTTAACAAGAAACAACCCAAATAGGCATAACTACACCAATTATATGACTAGTTCCGGGCCTGACATGTGAATAAATAAACTCTGTAAAAACAAGCAAATGAGCTAATGGACTACACGTCCATGAGGTAAGATCCACTCTCATACTTCTACTGTTCTACTATTCTACAAGATGTTGAAAAAATCAATACATAAAGACATTATTGATTTTGAATGATAATAGGTACGTCATGATTCCAATTTCCAACTCAATAAATTTTAGGGTGTTATATATTTTTTAATGAATGACATGATAGAAAAGTACTATCTACATCGTTTACCACATTGAATTTTTGATTCATGAATTCCATTATATTAAAAACACCTTATACCCATTTGTTAACGTGTCAAACCCGAACCCATTTAGTTGAAACAAGAATGAGATCACCTCATCACTCAACTCAACCCAAATCAGATATACAAACAAGTCTACAACACATATATGCGTAAATAACACGCAACTAAAGGACGTACTCATTGCTTGACTTAGCTCCAAATTACGTAAGGGTCATATCATGATCTGATGTACGCAACTTTATCCTACAATTTTTGCAGTAGGTTTTTTCCCACAACTTGAATCAATCCATGACCTCAAGATAAAACATATGCAACTATGATCACAAACTCTAAATCAATGATCAAAGGAAAGCCACAAAAGATCAAGATGATGGAGAATATTGCAAGCAAATGGCAAAACTTTTGTTCATACCAAATGAATAATGTTCCTAAATTATCTTCACATAAACAACTTTATTGTACACAAACTCGAGCTTCGAGTCTCTAACTCCTAAGCCAATTAAGATCACAACGACCTCATCTTGCATAAGCATCATTTATGAACATAATTCTAGCACTAATCGGACTTTCTTTTTGCCTACTTTCATCCCCATTATCTCGAGCATTATGGTGTTTGCTAACATCTGATCCATGGATCTTAGTCAATAGTAATTGTGCATCTGCAACAAGAAAAACTATTAGTAAAGGTAGTCTATGTTTTATTTTTGGTGTCAACCGGTTGATATCCAAGTCAAAACATACTAGAAACCATTCTAAAACTGTTTTACGAAAGATAAAAACTGATGATAGCTTTTAAATATATCAAATGGTACTCCATAGAAACATATCGAACAAAAAGACAACATTATGTGAATTTCAGGTATATGAAGAACTAATGTCGAATTTCATTACAAACAAACCATCGTACTCACTAAAAAACAAGACTAATTGAAAAGGTAACACTGTAGATACCGGTGTGCATGGCCACCCTATCTTATCAACTTAAATAGAACTTGATCGTAATGTTATATGCAAATTTTAACAAATTCAATAATGAGATATCCCATGAAAGTTACTGGTATGAAATCAAAGGCAAGATAGAAATAAACTTCTAGACAAAAACCATGAAACCCAAAATCAAGAAAAAAATTGTAATTTAGTGAAAGTGGGAAAAGAGATTAACCACCCACTACTCTAATGATAAGCAAACGTATCTAGTAATGTCCCATTCGTAGAATAGGGTCCAGGAGGAAGGGATGATGGAAACCTCTATATTAGTAGATAAAGAAGCAGCTCAAATGAGACCCACAGCTCAACAAACCTTCCTCAATTACCTCCATCTTAGTAGATAAAGGACGTAAAAAAGGAAGCACGAAACACCTAGAAAGTATACGTCAATACATGCCAACAAAAATGGTAGGACATGCCAAGACATGAAAACAAAGCTAAGACAAAACTATACATCTTACTAAAACTCCTAGCTTTTTATCATACGTGTCCAAAAACTCCCATCACAGTTTATGTGCTTGGAGAGGTGCAAGTCTAACAAATCCCAATTAATTTGTTTCTCCCATGTCAGATTTGGTCTTCGTGTGCTCCTCCTCCCTTCCACAACGAGTCTCCATGCTTCCTATATGTATCGCCATTTGTCTGCTTTGCACATGCTTAAACCATCTCAATCCCCCCTCTCTTATCTTTATCTTATGAGATGTGTCACCCCCAATTTATCTCGAAAACTTCTCCTTATCCAGCCTAATCTAGTGTGCCCACACATCTACAACATTCTTATCTATCCTACCTCCAACTTTCACGCTTGTCTTCTTGATGGCCCAAAACACCATAGTACATTTCAAAGGAGTCTCTTCGGTTAGGTAATTAGAAGCTCCATTGAATGCAAACAAACATGAGAAAGCTTGAGATCCCAATCTCTCAACAAGGTTCTTGGAATGTGATAGGAACCGAACGAGTCGGCAATGGATTACTAATCAAACAAAGGAAATACAGACAGGGAAGTCCTCTTCGAGATGAACTAATCTCCAAACAGAAAACATGAATTCAAAAAGTAATTTCTTTCTCTACCTAAACTAGAACAGAAAATCAAATACTTATATGAATATTCAGTAGTTACTCATAATATTCAGCCACTTTCCCACTACACTGCAGTTTATATTTGACTAGGACACACTTGAATGGGTCATGGGTCTCCACGGGTCCAATTGGGTTTATTTGACCCATTGGAAATAAACCCAATTGGATACGCATCAATATGCTCATTCAATATCTACAAAAGTCTTTTAGCATTGTCAAATGACTTGCCAAAACACCACCATAAACTTTTTTAATCAATAAATCTTGAGTGGATTCTTTTGGGTATACATAACTTACCATTCTTTTAGAGGAAACTAACTTGAACGATATAAGGCCCTTTAGATGCAACTAGAGAAAAACAAATAGATCGAGCAAAATTTGGTTAAGTTCTAAATTATTCTTTGATAAGAGAATCAAGGGGGCTCGAGCTTCCAAAATAAACAAACATAGTCTTCGAGAATGAGCATCTACCACCACATTTAAGGTAGATACAAAGGAGTGCATTTGAAGAATGTCATGGATTAAGCTTATATTAGCCACTAATGTACTTGAGAGCAACATACAAATGGCTAGGATAAACGATCAATAGATTTGCATAGAACTCCTTGCGACATGTGGTATAATTAAGCTTGGATCCATTGAACTTCTACCTAGGTCGTTTTTCTTATGAGGACTGCCCAATACCAACACCACTTGCATCATATTCAAGGTCTAAATTCATGTCAAAATTACGTAATGTAGGTGTGGCTGCTAAACTAAGTTTTCTTTCAAAGATTCAAAGTTGGTTTTGTAGATTTTTCCAGCCAAAAATGCGAGAAATTTTTTATTAACATTCTATAGAAAAAGGCAAGACATGAAAAATCCTTCTCTCTAAAGTAGGCCATGATTTAATTGCTTCGACTTAAAGTTTCCTTTTTTAGAAACCACATCACCAAGAAAACAATTATATGCGCCGTGAAATCACATTCTTCATACTATTGTAGAGTTTGTAAGATCAAGATGATTATCTTAAAGTCTGATGCTTATCAAAAATCTCTCTGAAGTGCAAACAAGAAAGTACTTTGGAATATTTGACTGTGTACAAAGAAAAATAACTAAGTATCCAATCTTCCGAATCCAAAGACAGAACTCTTCCGAAGGCAAAAGTAAAGTCTTCCAAAGCTTAAAGAACTAAACTCTTTCGAAGACTAAGAAGACTTGTGACTCTAACACACCTTTGACAAAATCAGAAGACCTTTTCGCTGTCAACTCTAAAGATTCACCAATAATTGAACTATCTTCTGTTCATCTTGATAAGCCCAAGACTAGCAAGGCTTGAGTTTCCAAATGTATCTAACCATCTCTTTTCATGTGCAGGAACAGCTGAAAACAAAAAATAATGTATAGATCATTAATAGTGCCTGCTCTAGGCACATGACAAGCAATGGCTATTTGCTGCAAAACTTTAAAAATTTTGATAAGGTTACATTACTGGAAGGGGCAATGTCACAAATGGTAAGCTCAGCATTGAAAACATTGTCAAGAAGCTTGAGTACAATCTATTGAGTGTATCTTAATTTTATGACCAGAGACATAACATGCTCTTTACTGAGCATGAGTGTATTGTCCTCTGGCCCACATTAATGTGGATACCATCTTTCAAAGCATAATTAAGAAGCGTATTATACCAAGTGTCATGTCACCTCCATTCAATCATCCTAACAATTCAATCATAAGATTAAGGTATATGACAATGAAATAAGGGCTTTGGTGCTTTTTAGATCTTAGGGTCAACAAGAAATCAACATCAACAACATGGGATTCTATGAAAGCTTTTCTCTACTGACCGTGTCATTTGTCAACCCAAGTCAAAACAGACAGGCTGGGTTAGTAGAGAGGATTTAAAAAAGAGTGTCTGAGGAGTTTAGAAGAAGAACAAGCATTTACAGACAAAGCTTAGTAGGGAAAACAATTGGTTAACTGGATACTAAATTGAACCCTGAGATTAGCTTCAAAGGAGAAGCCTCAGTTGAAGGCCTGGTTGTGGCCTCTGTGAACCTTGAGATTCCTCTTCATTCAAAACCAATCTAAGTGACACAACAGTTGGTGAAGGTGTCTCACAGCCTCTCCCTGGCTAGAGCTCCAATGAATAACAAGTACAAGAATGCCAAAGCTCTATCCTCCTCGAGTCACACAGGTCTGTGGTTGACAAGAGAAAAAAAAATTCTATCTGTAGAGGAGATTGAGAAGGAGAAAAGGATGAGGAAGAGGAGAGTAATGGAATAAAGAAAAGAGAACCCTAATTTCATGCAGGCTGTAATCGGGGCAAACACTCAAGAAAATTAGTTAATAGCAGCCAGATTGAACTAACCGGGAACTAGGGATTACAATATTGATGATCTAATCTCTCTTCCCTTAGATATACCGATTGAACTGGCAGAAGACACTGAAGTGTTTAGAGAAAGGAAGGAGGCTCAGGATGTTGTTTTGCTCCTCAAAATCAAAGAAGAAAGAAAGAAAAAAAATATCTCAAGATTCTATCCTCTCCCTAGTTTAAAAGATGCCTAAGGTAGAAATTGTGGTCGTAAAGGAAGAAACTCAAGTATGCAAAGAACAGAAAAGACAGAACATGATCACCTACTTAAAGTGTCACAGGTTTCTACAAGGCAAAAGCTTTACTCCTATCTTATGATCATATAAAGTTTGAATATCTTAAGCAGCTAGAACAAGAAGCCAATAAAGAAAGAAAAACTGCTAAAAGAAAAATCTGAGAGGAAGCTAAAAAATCAAGGGCCACCATCAAAGCCAACAAGAAAAAGTCAGAAGACAGACAAAACATGGTGAGTTTCTTGAAACTGTATTGGATCTTCGATATGATACTTGTTCCCATGTCTCTATCCACAATGGATGAGCACATCAGCGTGATCAAGCGGAAGATTAAGAGGGGTGAGATCCAAGACTTGCATTCTCCTCCAAGTTAGACTGCACGTGAAGATGAGATCAAGATTCAACCCAAACATACAACAGAACCAAGAGATACTACTGATCTATAGCCAGCTTCATCTTCTGACCCAAAGCAATACCGTGAACCTTCTTCTAAACATGTGAAGGGGAAGGACCAAACTAAAAAGGAAAAAAAGGCAAGATGTTCAAGACCAACCTTCTCAGTTAAAATATAAAAAAGAGCAAAAGGATGGATCATCAGAAAAGATAAGAAGAAGAAAAAGAAGAAGTCCAATACATCCACCTCTACTTAGGATGAATTAGAACATCCTGAGAGTCACCAAAAAAAATACTACTCAACCAACTCTCTTATATGCAGAGCCTCTAACTTCTGAGAGACCCATCCTTGTATTAGAGGTGTTCAAGCCGGTTTTTCCGGCCAAACTGGTTCGGGTTCAAAACCGAACTGGGTTTTTTGTGGTAGAGTCAAAACGGTTTTTCTTCAAACCGGTTCGGGTTACAAACCGGTTTGGCTCACCGAATACTCGAACCTGTCAAACCGATTCGGACCGGTTTGAAACCGGTTTTTTTGGTGAAACCGGTTCTTCTTACCGATTTAACCGGTTTTTAACTTTTAAAACGGTTTATAAACCGGTTTTGAGTTCGGGGGTACCAAACCGGTATAGAAACCGGCGGTTCGGGTTGGTTCGGGACCGGTTTGGGCCAAACCGGTTTTTCTTTGAAACCGGTTCCGGTTTTTCAGGCCGAACCGGTTCCCGAACCGGTTTTTTTGCCCATGACTATCTTGTATTGGGTGTATTCTCCAAAACGAGACAGATGGTATATCACAAGAGATCAAGGAGGTCAATAATTACTCTTGTGGCAGTTCATACTTGAGCTGTCTGAGCATGATCTCTTGGTCATAAAAAGATACTATGAAAGCTTGAAGTATCTAAACCAATAAATGAAGAGATGAATGGCTTTGATTCTGATGATGTTAAACAAGTAGACAATCCAAATTTTTAGAAATCTTCAAGTTTTGATAGCATAAGCCCGGGGGAGTTTGTAAGATCAAGATGATTATCTTAAAGGCTGATACTAACCAAAAATCTCTGAGTGCGAAGTAAAAGAAAGGAAGTATTTCGGAAGATTCGACTATGTACAAAGAAAAATAACTAAGTATCAAATCTTAAGAAGCCAAAAACAAAAATCTTCCAAAGCCAAAAGTGAAGTCTTCCGAAGCTTAAATACAAAGTCTTTCGAAGCTTGAAGAACTAAACTCTTCCGAAGACTAAGAAGGCTTGTGACTCTGACACACTTTTGACAAAAGCAGAAGACCTTTTTGCTGTCAGCTTTGAAAACTCACCAACTTCTATACCAACTTATATAATTTGTGATTACCTTTTTACTTTTGTCAACTGTATAACATGGTCTTTTTCCTGTAACTTCCTACTTTTGTACTTTTAGAATTATTGTAACGCAATAGATGTGACTATGACATGTCAAAGTCACATGTCAAAAGGCAATCTGCTTTTTGACTTTACATTGATCTTTTTGTCTAGATTAGTGTCCAGCTGGCTTTCAAAGTATGACCGGCTGTAGGTTGTAGTATAAAGTATCTCATGTATTAGTTTTAGGACTAAGCAAGTCAGAATAAGCTTTGCAATACTTGTAAACACTTGAGAGCAATATATATCATCCTTGAAAACCAATCTTTCTGTTCTTGAGTGTTATTACTTGTTGTTTTTTGTTTCACTACGTGGTTGCCTATTTGATCTAGTAAGTATGTTTAGTTGATATTCTACAACTGTGAAAATGTTGTTTGAACCACAACCAGCTCTGCAGAGTTTATCTACTCAAAAGATACACTCTACTCAAAAGATATAAATGCTCCTCCAAGGATTTTGATCATGCAAAAATGACATCAAAGTACACAAGAACATATTGCCAATGAGAAGTCTTAGGACTTCATTGACCTCATGAAGTTGTTTTGAGCACTAGGCAAACCAAATAGCATAACAAGCCAATTAAAAAGACCTCTTCTGATTTTAAAGCTAGTTTTAGATAAACCTTGTATGTGATTTTGTATTGTGATTTACTAACAACAAATACAATGGATATAACAGAGTGCATAGTTACACTTTAATACCCTCTAATATATAATACTAATCACTAATTACATAAACTGTCTAATAATATCCCGCAAGCTAAGGCCTGGAAACGACCTGTAGTTTGGATCGTAGTTGTGTAAATCGTTGTGAGGGTAATGGCTTGGTGAAGACATCAGCAATTTGATCATTAATTAATATGAATTGTACCGAGAGCTTCCCTTTAGCAACCTTTTCTCTAACAAAGTGGAAATTGACTTCTACATGTTTTGTACGGGCATGGAAGACTAGATTAGGTCATAAGTATGTAGCACCTAAGTTATCATATCATAACACTGGAACAGATGGCATAGGAACTTTGAGTTCTCGCAGGAGAGCTTCAAACCAAATGAGTTCAACAACTGTGTCTGCTAAGGCTTTATACTCGTATTCTATTAATGATCGAGAGACAGTCGTTGCTTTCTAGCAGACCACAATATGAGGTTAGGTCCAAGATAAATGGCAAATCTAGTGGATCGACGGTCATCAAGGCAACTAGCCTAATAAGCATCAGAGTAGGCATGCAGGGGGGGAATAATGAGCATCAGTGTAAGCATACAATGTGAAACCAGAAGATTGTTTAATGAGTAGACCATAATCAACAGTACTCTTAGGATATCGAAAATACGTTTGACAGCAGACCAACGATTCTCAGTTGGAGAATGCATGAACTTGTAGACTTTGTTGACTGCAAAAGTGATGTCTTTGTGAGACAGGGTAGCATTCTGAAGAGCACCAACCACCTGTCGATATTGAACCGGATTTGAAAGAGGGGGGCTATCACCAAGAGCTAAGTTAGCTGTGGTGGCCATGGGAGAGAAAACAAGTTTAGCTTTTGAGAGACCAACTTTTTGAAGGATGTTAAAGTATATATTTTTGTTGAAATAAAAGCACATTTGGCTCTTTAGAAGTAACTTTAATACCCAAAAAATAAGACACACCCCCATGTTTTAACAGGAAATGTTTGACTCAAACGTTTGATGAGCTAATTAATGGTGCGAGGATTGTTACGTGTCAAAATAATATCATCCACATAAACTAGCATATACAAAAGTATGCCATTAGAG
Source organism: Flaveria robusta (assembly GCA_025506415.1). Lineage (NCBI taxonomy): Eukaryota > Viridiplantae > Streptophyta > Magnoliopsida > Asterales > Asteraceae > Flaveria > Flaveria robusta. The sequence continues at coordinate 117,229 of JACCIZ010000176.1, forward strand.
CAATTAATGAAGAAAGAAGGATCTATTATAAAGCCTTGAAAACCAAGAGAATGTAGAGGCCCCTAGAATTTGTGGAACCATGACGGGAAGCCTGCTTTAGCCCATAAAAAGACTTGTGAAGCATGCAGATCATACTTTTTGAGGATCAATGAAGTGGTTGGAGTAAGTAAACCATTTCCTTTAAATCTCCATGGAGGAAATAAACTTTCATAGCAATTTGATTATTGATTGTGTTTCAACTAGGTTACAATACAAGATATATATAGGAAAATATTTACATTTTATAAAGGAAAAGGATGATTTCAGGAAAATAGAGGTTAAACTTTTCAAAGGTGCCATTTCCAAGGCATCTCTTAAAGATATTCCTCATACGCATTACAAAGTAGAAATTACACTATAGAGAGGCCATTTTCAAGGCAACTCTTTAGACAACAAATTACAAAAGCTGGAAATGGAAGTTGTTTTTTTTTTTCTAGTGGACTAGTAGAAACTTTTCAATCAATAATTAAAAATAAAAAAGAAGTTGATTTGAACTACCTAGGGCAGTCTTTTGCACCATTTCTAAAAAGTTTATCGTCTCCTTGCTTCCATTTCTAGTAACAACAAATAGGTTGGAGATAAAAACAAACCAGACTTCTTCGGTTGGATCCTAAGCCTCGAATAAAAAACAATTGGCGGTCCTTAATCTAAGAAGTGGAAATTTCGACCTATTTATTTAAAATGGATGGACTCAGGCTAACTTTTTAATCTCTACGTCAAAGAAGCAAGAACTAAAAGAATTAACTATAACCATAACCAAACCCAGTAAATCTTTTCATAGCAAAGCTATTGATAGCATCAAGGGAGTATGGGATGTAGGCAAATCTTACCTCTATTCTAGGGGATACAGAGGTTGCTTCAAGATCATTTTGTTAAGAACTTAAATAACTATTGAAACAATAAATTTTTGTAATCATACTTTACCAATTATTGATAGAATTATGACCAAAAAAAAGTTTTTGACCCCCAATTTTTACCATCTCTACTCTCTGTATTCAAGGGTGGTTAGGCATCTAACAAACACTAATAGACTTTTCTCAAATTCCAACTCACATGTTGCAAAATTAATAAGATGAAGGATATTTAATTAGAGAGAAATGAAACAAACCTGTTTCCTCATGAAAAATAGCATTAACAAAAGCTTCTGCCTCAAATGGCTGGAGATCTTCCACCCCTTCCCCAACACCTACAAACTTCACTGGAATTCCGAGCTCATCAACCACACTAACCTGCGAGCAGAAGTCGTTTTAAAGATTCGTGATTAATAGTGATAATAATTTATCAATATGAAATTACACATGAACTCAAAAGGGAAAGAAAGCATTCACATACTACGCAACCGCCTCTTGCAGAACCATCGAGTTTTGTCAAAATGAAACCAGTTATTCCTACAACCTGCCACCAATGATGTTGTGCAACTCATATATTAATAACTTTTCTTATAAAATATGCTACCATATCAAAATATGTATATTTTCAAGTGTGTGAAGTGCATAGTGTAAGATAATAAATTCAGAAGCTTACCTCATTGAATTCCCTAGCTTGTGGAAGCATATTCAAGCCTGTTGTTCCATCCAAAACGAGTAAAATTTCCTGTAAGATTGTGAACAAAGATCTAAAAAACATAGCAAGTATGTTTAAATCATATTAATTTCTTTTCATGTGCTCTAACTATACAGTAATAGAAGTAGCTAACATGTAAAATACTGAGGGAACTAGCCAAACATATAGCGGATTGGTCATGAATCTTGAAAACGACTTAGAAATGTAACCGCTAGTTATTGGTCATGAATCTCTTCAATATTTAACGTCCAGCAGTTGTTTTATTTTATTTTCTCATATGCTAAAAGAGAAATACAACTTAGAAAATGTGACCGCTCGTTACAATATAAGACTAAATAAAGAAACCAAACATATCTAAAGTAGGTGTACACATTAACCTGTAATCCCTAATATAACTAATAGTTATGATGGGAACCATGAGTAAAGAAATGTGCAAAATTGAAATTCAAGATGTAGAAAATGATATAAATATGAGACTTATGGAATTGACTTAGTGAGTAATATATGAAAGAAAAAAAAATGTCCTTTTTCTTTTCTCTATATAATTACCCTTTGGCTTCTTAAGGAACACAAGGATCCCAGTATTACCCCTGGTCTATGAAAATACACACATGTTCAAGCTAAAAGTTGCTTACTTGCCCATTGTCATCTTACACAATTGTAATCTAATTATCTTGGTACACAAAGTTCCTCTATCTTGACCTTATAGAAGAGCACTTAAACACTTAACAATTAAGCTATGTGATCAAATACTATAACTTTTATGAAACAAAGATAGAGCATGTAATGAATATAAGACGGCTAACCATAGTACCATACATTAGGAGCACCATTAACAATTTTGGCAATGGCCTTTTTGCATGCAATCAATTCTTCCATCAGGCTATAATTAGTATGTAGACCTATAAAACATAAAATAAAGAATGGTCGGTGAACATCAGTTGAACTTGAAGTGAAAACTTAATTAGTTATATTGAACAACATCGTCTTACGTCCAGAGGTATCGCATAACACGATATCAAAACCCTGTTCTTTACCTTCCTTAACAGCCTGTGATAGAACTACTCAAAAAGAACTTCAAGATCACATGTTAGAAATAGTAGCTGCCAGAAAATCAACTATATTTAGAGTTATTTCGCTTGGTTTAATTGTCTACCTGCTGATGCTTTTGCCTTCTCTTTTTCAGCTGAAACAATCTCGCAGCCGGTTCTTTCAGCCCAAATTTCCAGTTGGTCACTTGCAGCTGCCCTAAACGTATCACCAGCAGCCAATAATATCTACACAATTTTAAACTAATAACCAAAATATACTTCACTCTGTAGTACATTAATCACACATAACTTTTCAAGATTTAATTCTAAAGTATATGAAGACATAAAAGTATTAACAAATCATGCACTCACTCTAGCACCTTCACTCTTCAACCGATGAGCCAGTTTCCCTGCCATTACAACACCAGAAACCGTCAACTGAAATAACCAAAGTCAGTGGTTTACAAACTGAACTGGGCTCAAAGCTAAATTATATATCATATACTTTGATATAAAAATTAAAATCTATTTGAAAAAAGAAACTAGTCCTCAAATTCACATTGTATGAGAATATTTTTCGTTAATCGAAGTTAAAAAACAAGAATCAGGTTCAGGTGTTCGATTTGAATTTTGGTTTGCTGAACCAAATAACCAAATTTAGAATATGGCTTATTTTAAAATTGAGTTATGAATATGATTTGGTTTCTAATTGTAGGAAAAATCTATAATTCATGTTTAGCTAGTGGGAAACAATATAAAACTGTTGGTTACAAGAAAATGTAAAATTAAAAATAACAGAACGATAACAGAAATCAAACTACAATCTGAATCAGCAGGAATCGAATGGTAGAAGAAAAACCAAATTTGGTTGAGGCCTCATGTCAAACACGGTTCCCTTAAAAAAAAGGTTTCTTGTGATTGTTGCGTCTCCTAGGATATGACAATAAGAACAGATCAACAAGCCTAAGAATTCCACTGGGTTTTAACATACTTATGACATCATAATTCTCACGAACGAAAAAAATTAAATGTAAAATCCTCATCATCAAACATACCAAGAGATGTAGTTTTTCCTCCTCCATTAACACCAACTATCATGATTACTGCTGGTTTCCTATAAATATAATATAATCAACAAATTACAAACATACAAAAATAAAGATGCCTAAGATCTCAAAATCATGCATTTCACAAACCTGAATCCAAGCTTAAGCTCTGTTTTAGCACCTTTTTTTGTCAAGATATCCAGTACACTCTTCTTCAGAGCATCCTACAAAATATACCAATAAGAAACGGATGAAACTTCATGGATCATTTGCGCTAAACTGCACCAAAATACTTGCAGTGAACTTTGTTTTTTAATTTATTTGAACTGTTTTGCAGTGAAAAAAAAAATTTTTCATTTTGTAGTGTATCTCCTATCAAAAACTAGTTATGGATGTTATATGCAGGTTGGAAACCTTGGATCCACCACTGCCTACCAACCAAAAGTAAGCCAACAGAAAAAGGAAAAAAGAATCACATTCACAAGACTTGCCTTTATTTCAGTTCCTGATTTGAGTTTTCCAGCATATATATCATCCCGCAAACTCTCCACAATCTTTATAGTGATCTTTGGGCCAAAATCCGACACCAATAATGCCTAAAAGTAGAAAATAGACATATTTTCATGGAATAATATACAAAACGTTGACTGATCACAAAATTACTTTCTTTTATGAGCGCAAAACAAGTTTCACATTTGTTTTTGAGCAGTTTATGTGTTTTTAGAGTTAAAGACATTCAGTTGTTTGGCATAGCAGAAAACAAAAACCACCTTTAACCCAGCAACTCTTTATAAAATTGTGAAATAGAAGTATATGATATTATGGCCTCAGCAAAACATAACTAATGCATTTATGCAGAGGCCCAACAAACAACGAATATGCTAAGCCATGGGCAATGAGTTCATCAAAGTATAAAAGATAATAGATGATCAACTGATCAAAGTTATTGATTTTTAGGTACTTTTACATCTATCTCAATAACTAGTTTATTTGCAACATGCAATCTGATCATGGGGACCCTAGATAATCTGGATCATAATCAGCTTCTGACTAACACTGTAACACATTTGCAATAATCACTTCAAGAAGTCTACATGACATCTTCAAAGATTGACCAAATTCCCTCACTAATTTCATCCATTAATTCATATCAGCACACATAGAATACATACATATCAATCAGTTTTGTGCCTAATTCAGTGTTGCAGAAAATCAACATTGATCAGGATTAATCGCTAATCGCCCAATTAATCGCTAGACAGTCAAAATAGGTAAAAATTTGCCAAAATCAGTCAAACTCTTTGAAGTATTTGAAAATTATACTTATTAATCCAATCCAATTATAAGTTTAAAAAAATTTATATAATTTTTTTAAAAATTATTGCGTATAATTCTCCCTAATCTATACTAAAACATCTGAAATTTCAAAGTAAAAAGGGAATAGAACCACCTCTTCTATTTCATCAAGAACACGATCGGTGTCAGATAGATTCCAATAAAGAAGCAACTCATCAATAACCGCCAAATTATCTCTCGTTTTCGAAAATCCACCGGAGAATATCTTCTCTACATCTTTCTTCGCTTTCTCTTTGATCAATCGTCCCAATTTGGTAAAGAATCCGGTCTCGGAACCCGCGGCGGAGCATCTGAGGTTCGAGAACCGAGGTCCACCACCGCCAACGGCGGTGGGGGATCGGAGGCGGAGGAACAGCGGCGGCGAGAGGTGGTTGAAGACGGTGGTTGAAATGAAATCTTGTGATGAAGTGGAGAATCTATGAGGAAGTGAAGATGCCATTGGTTTGAGAAGAAGGATAATGGGGTTCAAGAAAAGGGGATGGATAGAAGACGATGAAGTTCGAACGTTATCCTTTAGTAAATTAATAATAATAATAGGTGGTTGTGATCAATATTACGTCATTTAAAAACGTGTTATATGCGAAATAGATTCGTATTTGGAACAATCTAAACAAATCATTACCTATTTAATATTGAAATCGATAGATAATAGTTTTATAATGCTATGTTCACAAATTTATTTAAGTAGAGAAAAAAAAAAAGAAATCGAATGGAAAGAAAAAAATTATTGTGTTTCAAAATTTTTTTTTAACGAAGGAAATAAAAGGAAAGCAAGAATGTTATGTTATCGAGTTTATTTAAGAAGGGAAAAGAAAAAAAAACATAAAAGGAAATAAATCCTAAAATGAATTCTTTCAATTTGAAAAGTAATAGAAAGAAAATAAAAAAAAAGGAAATGAAAAAAAAGAAAAGAAAGGAAAGAAAAAGAAAAAAAAAATTTCTTTTTTTTTTCTTCTTAAATAAACTCGAGAACATAATTTGATTCTTTTTTAAAATAGAAATGGTTGAAAGAGGTACTAGAGGAAATTGTCCACTTGTGGATTTTTTTTTCTCGTATTTATATTGTATTATAATAATACAGTTGAAATATTATACTATATAGCATGATTTTTTTGACATAATTTGGTGACTTCTGTGGAAAATTATGTTTTAGTAATTTAATTACTCTAGGACTGTTTGGTAACTTTTTAATAACCTTTAAAATGTTATCTTTTAATGGTTTATAATATCTTAATGATTAATAGATAACCTTAATGTTGTTATATGTTAACCATTAAAAATTATAAATCATTAATAGGTCATTAAGAGACTAAGAAACAATCACTTAGTTATTTTTTACACCTCAATTTTATGATTACAATTGCGAATTTTAAACCAACTTTTTCTAATTGATTTAACTTTATTATAGATTATTATTTTTTAAGATTATTATTTTTAATTTTAAGTACACAATATTGCAATAGTTTGTTTAATTTTTTCTTTTCATTTGTGTTTTCAGCAAGATCACACAAGCACCGCTCTAGTATTATTATATGATTTATTATTATATTTTTAAATACTATTCACTAAACCGAGTTATACGTGTCCATAATATGTATACATACAAACTTTTTTATTATAAAAAGGTAAATATATTATCAGTTTTGTTTTTTACTTTCTAAAATTATATTTCAGATTCAGCCTTAAGATTGTTAAATTCCAGTAATCTAAAAACTAATCCGATTAAGCCACAATCACAATAAATTAAACCATCAACTCCTCTTCTATTTGTTTCTTTATAAAAAAAAAACAAAATAAAAACCATGCTTCCACGTGTGTGAAACGAAATATCCGATAATCACTCTAAATTAAACCATCAACTGGTTTATTTATTAAAAAAATAATAAATAAAAAAAAAAGCTTCTATGTTTCCTGGTGTGTGAATCGAAATATCCTCCACCTTTCTTTCTATCTACCATCAAACTTCCATACAACGTATATATATATATTCTCACCCCTATATTCTCCCCACACACACAAACAATTAACAATATGATCAACAAAACCAATTCTAGGGTTTTAGAACTCACAATCATCTCCGGCGAATCCCTAACGCTCGCCGGAAAACGTCCGATCAAGAAGAACACATACGTCGTCATCAAGGTCGAATCCACCAACGACCAATTCACCACCGCAATCGACGCCGATAACGGATCTCACCCTTTCTGGAGCCACAAGTTCCTCATCAACATGCCGATGCATGCCAAATCCTTCACGTTAGAAGTGCGCTGCAAGCACCGCTCCGGCGATCGCCTCGTCGGATCGGCTAGGGTTCCGGTGACGGACTTTACGAGGTGGTGTTTTCCGACCGATTATTTGCATTTTTTGAGTTATAGGTTGAGGGATGGGGATGGGGATCGGAATGGAGTGATTAATATTTCGGTGAAGGTGAAGTCGCCGGAGAGTGGTGTTGGTGACGGTGGTTCTGCGGTGTACTCGTCGCCGGCGACGGGATGGAGGTACGACGGAGGAACCGTGGGTCAGGGGGTCGTGATTGGTGTTCCTTTTGGATATTGATATTGTGAGAGTGAAATTCAATGTCTATATTATTATTTTTTTATTGTGTGTTTAAGTTTATGAGAAATGAGAATTCTTTTATTGGTTGGTGCTGAATTTAAACTTGTTTAAATATATTCATTTTGTATATTATTCTCCTTTTGTTACGAAGTAATAAAATAAATGAGTGAATAAAATAGATAAATAAATTAAATTAATCATTATATTTTATTATTTTGTTTGGTTACATGTGAAAATAAATAATTATTTTGTATTATTTGTTAGGTTGGAAAAAAAAAAATGAATAAAATACAGAACTGGTCATGATAGTGATAACTGGTGGTGGGTAGTGGCCAGTGGTGCTCGATGGTGGTTCCTAGGGGTGTGCATGGTTCGGTTCGGTTCGGTTTTTCGCTCCCACCGAACCGATAAACGACTGTCGGTTATTGCAAAACCAATAACCGAAACCGTAACCGAGATTCGGTTTCGGTTCGGTTTTTATTTTTCGGTTTTCGTTTCGGTTCGGTTTCGGTTAATTATCCAACATATTTTTTTTACTTTTTTTTTTTTTGCTTCGGTTCGGTTTCAGTTCGTTATTTTATCAAGCGACCATAAATTTTAAAGATACAATTATTATTTTTCTATATGTCTATATCAAAAAATCTTATTAAATAAATGAGTAAGCTAATGAATTATTGCATTATTTTTTATTGATGATTAGAAATGCTAACTACATTAAAGTGTAATAACTATTACAAACATTGTAAATATAAAAATCTAAACTTAATTTATTCAACCTTAATATAATAGTAGATTTCGAACATATAACATTTCAAGCTATTCAAGGTATAAAACTAGAAATACATAAAAATATGTAGGAAAAACTTGAAAATATGAATGGTTCGGTTCGGTTTCGGTTAATTCGGTTAACCAAGGATACAAAACCGAAACCGAAACCGATTTTCGGTTAATTCGGTTTTCGGTTAATTCGGTTTTCGGTTTTATCGGTTTTCGGTTTATTTCGGTTCGGTTTCATCGGTTAACGGTTCGGTTTCGGTTAATGGTTCAGTTTTTGCTCGCCCCTAGATTGGTTCCCAATGGTGCCGGCCGGTGGTTACCAGCGATGATGGGTGGTGGGCAATGGTGGTGGCGGTTGGTGGTGGTGGTGGTATCTTGTGGTTACCGGTGGTGGTTGTTAGTGGTCACAGGGGGTGGTGACCGGTGGTGGTGGGTGAATGTCTGTGGTGGTGGTGGTCAATGATAGTGGTGGCGGGTGTAGTTAACGGTAGTGGTGATCTGTGGTGGTTGATAGTGGTGGTTGGTGGTGGTGGCCATGGTGATTGGCGGTGGTGGTTAGTAGGCGTAGTGGTGGTGGTTGGCGATGGTGGTTGGTGGTGGTGGCTATTGTGGTTGGTGGTGGTGGGCGTGGCGGTGGTGGCCATGGTGGTTGGTGGTGGTGTTTGGTGGTGGTGGTGGTGGCGGTGGTGATCGGTGGCGGCGGGCAGTGGTGGTCGGTGTTGGTGGCGGCTGGTGGTGGGTGGGTGATGGTGGTGACCAAGGATGGAAAAAAGAATGAAATCAAAAAAAAAAAAAAAAAAAGAATGAGACGGATGGAATAAATTTGGTGACTTTAAAGGGAATTAAATTATCTTTGTAATAGTCCATTCTTTTTTCTTCACTAACCAAACATATCTTTTTTCATTCACGTTCAATAGGACATTCCATTACAGCCCTTATTCCGACATACCAAATGCCATCTTAGTTTTTATCTAATTTTTTGAAGATAATTACACAACTTTTTACTTATCATAAAAGTAGTTATTACAACCATACACAATAAATTTCACCCATAGCAAGATTATATAAGGGTACGAAGATGATGGGATGTGAAAATTAACATAAACTACAGCCACTGTGGTGGCACTATGGTAACTACAATTCACTCTGTTTGGTTACCCAACGTCCCAACATAACTGGTTTTGTTTTTGGTAATTGATTTTGATTTTTTACCAAAACCGTGATCAAACTAATTGTTTTCATCCTAATAGCTTGAATCAATTGACAAGTTTTTAACCCAATACATAACAAGATTATGGAGGATATAGGATCATTTCCGATTGGAAGTTTGATGTAGTTTTCGAGAGTGGGAGATCTGTGACAGGGTAGGTTTGAGGGCCATGATAGCATGCATGTTTTTGAAGAGCCCTAAAACCGTATTATTAGAGATGGTATAAGACCATGTTTTGGAGGATATGTGTTATATTAATCGCGTCCACCTATCTGTTTTCCAGCCAAAACTATGCCCCCAACCTTCTTAGAAAGAATCCCAAAACTGAGAAAATCCTCAAAGCTCAATACTAAGCATTTATATTCAAAGTAAGATTTGAAACAAAAACCTTCTCATTTTTAATTGTATTAGATATCTCACATTAACTACTTGAGCTAAAAATCATTAATATTACATGTATTAGTAGAATAATAGCATAGAAAGACATGTTTCTCATCATTAATATGTTTCTCGTTGCAACTACGCTTTAATTTTTCATTTTGAAAGTGTACCGAATGTACATATTATGCCAGAAATTAATAGAGCCACTAGGTGTACCAATATAGTCTACGGCAAACCAGTCGTGAGCAAATGGGATACAAATTGATTAATTGATTAGTCGCATTAGGTTTCAACAATATTTAGTATACTTTTTGTAATTTCTAATTTAGTTTATAACAAGTAGAGCGGTTGATTCAACATATTAGACCTTTTCAAACCACCGATATGAATCAACAAAACCATCACCACCGAGATTGTCACATTCACATTCACCATCACCATCACCACAACTAATATACAGCAAATCAAATATGGCATACACATCAATACAGCATGGGTAGGCGTCATAGAAATTTACATACACGGGTTACATTATACAAATAGTATAAGACCCTATAACCTTACATCTAGCATGAATAAAAACAAAGGAAAAATCACTCAATCAACCACCACAACAAACAACAATAATCTCAAATCATAATACCTTAAAGAAACACAAAAACATGTTCTTTTCACTCAAAACCTTTTTTTGGTCCAATCTAACCCAGCTACTCTGCACAGCCCAGACAGCTAAAACTATCTTTCCGGTAGATGAGTGGCAAACACGTCGAACACAACTACCATTGCGACAAGAAACTCATTTCATAAAATAAATAAATAAAAAAACCCGAGCAAAAGAGTTTTACAAGTATAGCCAAGTCTACTGGATTTTGCATCCAATCTGTCAAGTAGATGTAGATGGACCCTTACAAATCGAAAACTTAACTACATTATAAAAAGAACACACCTATAGGACACCCTATACGGCTATAATTTGACTTTTATTGCCATTTGTAAGCCTCTGGTGGTGGAGAAGGTGCAAGGAGTTCTTGCTCTTTAGCAAAATTATGATCTGTAGTATGATCAATGCTTTCGGAATAACCCTTCACAAGCAAACTGTTCTTCCCATGATTCATTTTTCGACATTTTTGGGTACAAGGCGTTGGACCAATTCTGGAGAAGCATGAGCAAGCTCTGTACCAGTTGGAAAGGTGGTATAAGTATCACTTGTTAAAAATTGTCCTCATTTTATTCAAAAAATTAAATTACTGTTAATATATTATATTATTACAAACATATATAGCACACTAGTTACTATAAACAATTGGATATTAGTGTTTTAGGTCAACCCAGCCTGTTTCGACCCATACTGAAATCTACATGTTATCCAAACTGCACATTTTTCATTATATATTCATAGTTATTAACAAAGAAATGTAATAGTTGTACCTTCTGGCGTGAAATTGAACAGAGGAGGAAGGGGTTTGCCATTTGGTAAGGTCGTGTTTGGCTCTCTTAAATCATCAAAGAACGGGTGGGCACATGCCTCTAACTGAAAAACATGATAGTCATCAAGATCCCAGTTTATTTTCTGATTATAGAATGCTTAAAATGTAGAAACAACCCCCAAGTCATAAATGTGTTATTTAGAGAAATGAGAAACAAGTAACGAGATTCACATACAGCGTTACATCGCAGTTTTGGTGAATACTGGAGTAGGCGGGAGACAAGATCAACCGCTTCAGGTGGCATTCGCTTTTGAAAAATCTGAAAAAAGGAAAATATAAGATTAATATTATTCGTTGTAATCAACATATTAAATAATCACACATATTAGGAAGAGAAATTTCAAAACCGAATCAATCTGATCCAAATCATAACCTATATGGTAATTCAAAAGTTATTAAATGAAAGCCAACCCGAAGGAATGCCTTCACACTTGAGTGTGCATAGTAAGCCTTTAAAATGTATACTCAAGCAAACCACCAATTAGCTAGTTACTTCTACAACAAAGAAGTTTTCCAACACAAATTTTTTGATTGTAAACTACCTTATGCCATGGATGAGCCTTGATCTGTGGAAACTTAAATTCTGTGTAATGAGGATTCATACACTTGATCTCCTCTCTTGTTGGTGTTCCAAGAATCTAGATTAGGACAAAGCAAAATGAAAATGTCAAAAAGAACATCAAAATATGATTTTACAGCATCAAAAATTGTAAATGAGCATACCTTGATGATCTCTACCAGCTGATCTACACCACTTTCACCCGGAAAAAGAGGCTGTAAATGTTAATAACTCATACAAATCAGCAAAAGTTTAATTTTTTAACCTATAATCTAATGTACTTAACACAAAAACATATGTAATGGCCCAAAAAGGGTCCAAGTGTTTCAACAGTCTTGTCATAAATTCAACAAATTCTTAAGCAAAGCAAGATGAATCCTAAAAAGACTAGAAAACCAAACAAATAAAAGTTACATACGTGTCCCAGTAGTAACTCCGCCATAACACAACCAGCAGACCACATATCTATTGCATTGGTATATTCTGTTGCTCCAAAGATCAATTCTGGAGCCCTATAATATCTTGAACAAATATATGAGATATTTGGTTCCCCAGGCACCTATGATGAAAACAAATAAAGCTCAAAACATGACAATTGCATTGGCTGCCAGGCTAAAAGAAATAAATTGGTTTCCTACCAGCATCTTTGCACTCCCAAAATCACATAGCTTCAACTGATGAGTGTGAGGATTAACCTGCAGATCAAGATCTCAAATTACTGTATAGATTTTACAATAAATTAAGTGTCCATATTAATAGCAGGGTTATTTACGTATAAATATATATGCTGTAGAAGATCAAAGACCTTACCAATAAATTTTGTGGCTTAATATCACGATGGCATACACCAATCACACTGTGAATGTAGTTAAGTGCTCGACAAATCTGAACCACAATGAACAATTGGATATGAAATCAGATAGTCAATTAACGTGCAGATCAACAAAGTATAAGATACCAATCTTTAAGTAAAAGTTTAACCTGATAGGTGTACAACTGTACATATAAAAGAGGTATATGCTGAGACATCCTACTGTAATGCCTTGTCACCCGATACACCGTTTCAGGTATATATTCTAACACAACGTTTAGGTAGACTTCATTCTTCTCGGTTGTTGAATAGAAACAATTTTTCAACGGAACAACATTTGGATGATCAAGTAAGCGCATAATTTGAAGTTCTCTGTTCTTGTATCTCTTATCCTGTAGCACCTTCTTTATAGCCACAGACTCGCCGGTTTCAAGGCATTTAGCCTATAAAAAAATAATATTTTATTAAATCATAGCCAATATCTTGTAGCCCATTAAGCTTTATGTTTTAAAAATGAAAAATTTAGAATCATATCCTAGTACCTCAAAAACTACACCAAAGGAACCGGTGCCAACTACACGCTCCGCCATGTAAGATAGAGTCTAGGCAAAAACATATTCAGTGATGTTAGTCCGAGAATTGCATTTAAGCTATCCAATTACCAAAAATTATCCAGCAAAGAGAGTAATTAATATGCAAAAATGTTATTGATTATTCAATATACAAATCACAAAAATATTATTTCACACGCGAGTCACGCGACCAAACTTTAGACTAGATTTGCAACATTCAATGTTCAAAAGCTGATTCTTGCCGTTTCTAAGATTACGTCATAATAACTCATGATCCAATCACTTTAAAGAATGATCACCTGTTTTGGTTGTCCATTCCGACCACCCACAGAAGTTACTATAATTTGTCCCTTTTCTGTCCCATTCCCATTGACAACGGTAGCCTCAACTTCCTACATTACAAGTAAATCAAAGACATATCCAACATAATACAATATGAATAACTACAAGTAACCTAAGCCTTCAATAGTTCAATTAAAATTTTACCTTTTCTTCCGATTTATCTTCCTTAATTTTCATTTCATTCATTTCTTTCGGAAGCTCATCATAGTCAGACTTTATAGGTTTAGCCACAGACGTTGTGTTCGACGTGCTCGCAGCCATATCCGTAGACATAGCATCCATATGTTCCTCTACAGCTACTGTATTCTTCTCTACTGATTGTGCTTCTGGCTCACCAATAACATCTGATTCAACCTCTTGCTCAACTTTTACCCTCTTAATGCTAGAATCTCCACCCTACAAAAAAAGAAAACCCTAATTCACTCCATAAATCTGCATTTCGATAATCCCTAAGCACAACAATATCATATCACTCATTCACTCCTCAAATCAAACAAATGTACCAATAACATCAACACAGATCAAAGTCTCAAACACAATATAACAAACAAAATCCAAGTGAACTATTCAAGTTCAATAACATAAACGAAAAACAAATCTTCTTCAATAATTAGCTTAAAACTAAATCATTACTTTCCATTACTCTTTAAACTTCACACAATAATAAAATCCATCAAACAACAGCAATAATACTCACGGGATCTGAAACCGACGAGCGACCAGAAGCAATACTCTTCAAACGACGCATCACATTCATTATGCTTCACAAATCATAACCCTAATTTGAGTAATTTCCCCCTTTCTCTCTCTAAAACCCTCACTCACTCCAAAAAAAACTCCCAAACTTCAACCGCTCTTCACCACCACCAACGCCACCACTGCCACCGCAAGTGCCACCGTCCACCACCGTCGTCTTCGGCAACTTTCTCTCTCTAAATCTGTGGGTTTCTCTCTCTAAACGGAAACGTGATCTCGGTGGTCAAAGGTAGAAACCTGAAAGAAAGCCAATGATTCATTCATTCCTTACCTCATTCTGTACGCTAGTCAAACTTCATCCTCCACCGTTGGATGGGATGGTGATGCTTTGATCGGACGGTTGAGAGTGAAGTAACATTGGATGCTAGTGAAAGAGGTTTGAATTGTTGTTCCGGAAATGCCGTTCGTATAGGAATATTCTTTGGGCACCCACCCTTGTTTGTTTTTCATTTTTGCCCCTCAACTATTTAAATTTGATAAATCGTTTCAAACTTATGAATCTATACTAATAAATGATTACATTGGGTGGACACATGTCATCTTCATATTAACTCTACCATTTATTTTCCCGCTCAAAAGTATTTAACAATTTTTAAAAAACCAAAATAACTAATTGGTAAATTCTCTCTCTTTAGTTATCTCTTTTTCTCTCTCTCTCTCTCTCTCTCTCTTTCTTTCACACACACTTTAAACATTTCAAATTTTTCTAAAATTAATATTTTTTTATAAAATATTCTTTATTAATTAAAAAGTAAATATTTTAATTAAAAAATACACTTTTTTGAAAAAAAGTTTTTAGAAACTATGAATTATTTTAAACAACATATCTTTCTACACATATGAAATATTCTAAAACTGATTTTAAAAAAAATAAAGGTTTTATATGAAAATGTTTATCTAAAATAATTAAAAGAATAACTGAAACCTGTAGTTTTAAAGCAATAAAATATTTATAAAATTTATATTTTGTCAAAGAAAAATTTTATTAAATACGAAAATTTATTTATAAAACAAAAATAACTAAAACCCATAGTTTGAAATTATGAGATTTTTATTAAAAATGACATTTTTCAAAAAAGAAATATTCTTAGAACAAAATGTATCTTAACATATTTATAAAATGAGAGTTAGAAAAACACTTTTTAAAAATGAAATTTTTAAAAAATTAATAAAAATGTTTTATTAATTAAAGTACGTACTCACATATAATTTTAATAATATCTTATATCAAAATAATGTTTTATATTTTCTAACTTTTCATTAATTTTTAATATTTTCTTATTGAAATCGTGTAATACACGGGGTTATAACCTAGTTTTATATATACTGACTAGGTTATATCCCCGTGTATTACACGGGTAAAATGTGAATAGCATTTGTTTTATATAAATGTTCTTTTATAAAAAAAATTTTTATAAAAAAATTAAATTTAAATATTTCATAATTTAAAGAAGCTTCATTGTTTTAGAAAATCATAGTTTTAAAAAATTTTATTTTTGAAAAAACATATTTTTAATCAAAATACTTAGTTGTTATTTAATGAAAAAATCTTTTAAAAAGTATTAATTCAAGAACTTGAATTTATAATGGAGAGAGAGAAAGAGAAATATTTGAAAATTAGTTATTTGAATTTTAAAAGGTAAAAAATATAGTTTATGCGGGAAAATAAATGGGAGATTGATTGTGAGAATGTCATGTGTCCCACATTGTAAATGATTATTAGTATAGATGGGTAACATGCGGTTCGTGCTGCATTCGTGGCAAATCTTTACCTGCTCACGCATACATACATATAACGCGTTAAACGTGCGTTTTACGGCGGCTCGAGTTTGAACATTTTATACTATTAGTAAATGTATTATTATTATTTTTTTATTATTATTATATTATTATTATTATTATTATTATTATTATTATATTATTATTATTATTATTATTATTATTATTATTATTTCAATGCATTCATATGGGTTAAAAGAATTAAATTAAAATCCCACGTAATATTACCATACTAATCCTCTTAAAATCATGATGAAATTACCATTTTATTATCCTACAATGTTTTACAAAATAGTATATATAATATAGATATTCATTATTTGTTTTCTATAAATTGGCTCGCACCAGCGAGATGCGACGGGTGTTACTGAATTTTTTTTGACATGCCTTAAACATTGATTATATTTTAGTACTATTGTTGTTGTTGTTGTTGTTAGTTGGTAATGATATACTTCAGTATTTAAATAACATAATACATAATTTAAATAGTATTTAGTTATAAAAATATAAATATAAATATTAATTTAAAATATTAATAATTTAATATGTATTGAATAATGTATTAATTATAATAAGTTTATTAAATGAGGGGCATTTTAGAAACTATTTCATATAACACTTATACCATATGCTTAGAATGTTGTCTTAGGTGTTTTGAAGTTTAAATAAGATTGATATTGTGTTCATCTCAAATGCTTTATATAGTATAGTGGGTGTGACCTGTGATTACATCTAAATTTGATATAACTCGAAGGTTTAACTATAAAATAAAAAAAATGAGTATAAAAGGAAAAAAATATGTTTTATTAGTTTGAATAAAAAGAAAATTACTATAGTAACATTAAGAAAACATACACATTCATTACTCATATTTTTTCTATTTGTTATATATAGTGATGTGTCAGGTGTTATCCAGACTTTTTTTTAACTTGTATTAAATGTTGATATATTTGGATGTTATTATTATTAGAACTATATAAATTTATAGTGATTATATACTTAAGTGTTTAAATAAAATAATACTTAAATCAAATAATATTAAGTTATAAAAATATACATAATAAATGTATATATTTTAACATTAATTCAAAATATTATACATAAGATAATACTTAAAATAAATGTATATTAAATAATATTAATTGGGATATGACATGAATACATTCATCTGTTGTCATTTGTATTTCTAAGGGTGTGAATATTCAGACACCCCAAAATTATAAATTCACACCCCAGATTTCTATACGGGTCGTACAACCTCATACACGTTGTATGGGGGGGTCGTATAGCCCTATACGGGGCATATAACCCCTCTGACAACCCCCTGAATTTTTTCGCGTAGTTAGTGTTGAAATTTGTTATACGCGTCGTATAGCTCTATATGTGTCGTATAGGACTATATGGGGCGTATAGCTCTCTGAGAGCCCCCTGAAATTTTTCTCGTTTTCAGTGTCTTCAACCCTATAGGTCGCGTATAGAGGGTGTTAATTTATAATGTGAGATGTCTCTATATTAGGACCCATTTTCAAACTTGCAATATGTTTTTTGTAACATGTCATAATGGGTTAGATTGCTAAAATGGCAATCACTTAATTCATACTTGATATTCACAAAACCATTAACTAAACAAATTTTGTCAGTTTGATTTTTATATCTATTGGAATCCTTTTGATGATGGTCCGTCCATATAAACCAACTCCTATACAATCTTCAAAGACTAACCAACTCCTATACATTTGGTTTCAAAAATCAATAGAGTAAGATCGTCCTTTGCTTTATGTTTTGCCTCTACTTTTGGCTTAATTTGTTTTATGCTTATTGTATCCAAGGTCTCTTTTGAGAAAGATTTGTCTAGTATGGACAACAAAAGATGAATGCACTATAAGTTTTTCTTTCTTTTGATAAACAACATCGTGACTTCATGCATAATTTCAAGCTATTTGCTTTTTCTATAAAGAAGTTGTGTAGACATTAAGAAAAATATACAACCATAGTATTTTCTTTTCTATAAAAAGATTGTTGTAAACGTAACCCTCTCTTCATTTTTTCTTGCCCTCCACCCCCCCCCCCTCGCCCCCAAAACCAAAAATCCAAAAATCCTTGTAATCACGATCAGACTAATAACTTAAGGTGAGTTATCATGATTGTTTTAAATGCACAATATACTTGTCTTGTCATCTAGTAATAAATAATAAGGGCATAGTATGCATTATCTTGATGGGGGTATGATTGGATTTTTTTTATGCTTAATGGGTGTGAGAATCCCGGGGGGGGGGGGGGGGGGGGTTCACTGAGCGGTAATGCTTATCGGGATGAATGGTCCTAGGACAATATGTCCATGTGATGCACCCATACCCATGCAACGACCGTAGGATACCATCCATTACCGGTGAGCTGTTATGAAATCTATGGAAGGCACCAAGCCTTTGGCTGAAGTACGACCATATTGTGATGCATGATAACCTGCTTGTTTATAAATTATGTTTTTATGAGTTCACCAGTATTCGTTGATATCATTTTAAGTATATCTGTGCAAGTAATTTAAAAGAAACATGAGTTGTGAGGATAGTCATCATCGGTTTGCTTTGGAAGCATATGAACTTTTAAACTTGTTATTTTGTAAACTTAATTGTAAACAATATTTTAATATCAATGAAACCCGTTAGTTATTGCTTCCGCTGATTATTAATTATGCAATTCACCCGGTCTAGCGGGTGGGCTGTTAAAAGTATTTTGCTTAAGTTTACCTTTATCATCTTAGGGGCAAACTAAAATAAAATAAACATCAAGTAATTCTCAGAGAAGTTTACCTTTGTGTTTTGAAATTACATATTAAAAATTATTGAAATTAAAACTATAAATAAACACTTAAATATATTACACGCAAAACCACCAATCACTAGTAGTACTTGGATTTATCCTATACTCTCTTGGATCAACACCAACTCCTTATCATCACCTTATAATATTACACACAAAATAACCAATCACTATTAGTACTTGGATCTGTCCTATACTCTCCAAACATGAACACGTCTCATACATAGCTAGATGTCTTTAGAAACGGCAGCAAATTCAACCCAAACCATCTTTTGTGTGTCCAACTTTCGCTAGTTGTCTGGTCACACAACCTTTGTGAGTTGTGACTCCTATTTAGCAATACATTATCAATGATTTATTGAAATGATATACAATTGGATTTGTGATATGTGGTTATTTGTGAGGAATCAATATAGGCATAAGTTTGGTATAACAATTTGACAAAAATCGAATGTTACCATTCTATTCACAAAAGATTTATCCAAACACCACCTTTTGAAGTCATAAAATCAAGAATTTAGAAAATAAAAAAACTACCGACCAGATCTATTCCTAAAATAAACCAATCACATATAAATCATCGAAACTCCATCACCAAACACCCGAATCACCATCCCTTTAGGGTTTGTGTAATTTCACTCAAACTCATAAAACCAGAGGATTAAAGCCGCAGAGATTGAGATTGAGATGGCTGGACAAGAAGATATACCAGAAGGAACGATTCAGAATGTGCTCGAACAAGAGAGTTTGAAGTGGGTATTTGTCGGTGGCAAAGGGGGTGTTGGCAAGACTACTTGCAGCTCGATTCTTTCAATTCTTTTGGCTTCTGTTAGATCTTCTGTTCTTATCATCTCGACCGATCCAGCTCACAATCTCAGCGATGCTTTTCAACAGAGATTCACAAAATCGCCGACTCTTGTTAATGGGTTCACCAATTTGTATGCTATGGTTAGTCTTTTCTTATGTAATTTTCCTTTTGATCAGTTGTTGATTCTTGAATTTTGGAGAAAGTTGGAGTTTTTTTTTTTGTTGATTTTATGTTTCTTGATCATCTGGGTGTTTGGGATTTAGGGTTTATGTGAATTTACTTGGTCAATTACCATAAAAATAAAGGAAAGTTTGTGCAAGATTGTTTTTTGAGACTTTTAGGGCTTGTTGATTGGATGAATAAACCGAATTGAGATGGGTGTGATCATGGTTGTTTACAGGAATGATGCAATTATAGCTGCATCATTATAGCTTTCTAATTCTGTATGTTCATTGAGTTTCTTAAATTAGGTTGTGTTGATGGAAAATTAGTATTAGGGGTTCATTGGAACCTGGCCTATATTGGATCAGGTGAACTTGGTTGGGTATGAATTTTATAGAAACTTGTATGGGCAATTTCCATCAAATTGTTAATGATTTGAGCTTGTGTACAATAATTAATACAAATGTAGCTTGTTGGCTGTGTTTGTTTATTAAACACTCTTGCATTTGTTATAGGTTCACAATATGTATGCTATAATTATGTTTATTGATTGATTTTAATTCTTAATGTTTATGACCTTCAAACGTCCCCTTAGACCTCAGTATAGATTGGGAACAAAAGGGTAAAATTTTATTGTTTATGGTAATTAAGACAATTATTGCTTGTGGATTGTATTTATGCATCAATTTCGAGTTAATGTAGGCCATGGCTTTTAACTACTTATATTCAGCAAAGGTTTCATCTTTAGTTATTGACAATTTCTTGCTAATGAGTTTCATGTTTCTTAAGTAATTTTGGCATTTGAAGTTTATTTCATTTCGATTGGTATATTTACAAATTTCTGTTAAGATAATTTGTATCCTCATAGCTTATGAATTGTCTCTATTCACAAAAAGAGTTTGTTGAACATTTTGCTAAATTCAATATTTGGCTGTTGTTTCTTATTGGTTAGTTGTAGAATGAGGTTTGACTATTAATTAAAATCAATTCCATTTTGCAGGAAGTTGACCCCACTGTGGAGAACGAAGACACTGGTAGTTCAGATGGAATGGACGGTTTCCTATCAGATTTAGCAAATTCAATTCCTGGAATAGATGAGGCTATGAGCTTTGCTGAGATGCTAAAGTGAGTGCATATTTTCATTGTATTCATCTATTAATAAAATGTCTCTTTCATTGTATTCATCTATTAGTAAAATGTCTGACATACCCTTCAATAAAGACACTATAAAGTAATCATCTTGACTAAAATCGCCTTCATCATCGATGTCTTATTCTGAGTAACACATATCTTTGCATTATTGTTGGATTTCAATATATGTTCTGATAGTAATGTTTTCATGACCATAATAAATCGCTTTAGGTTAGTGCAAACTATGGATTATTCGGTGATAGTTTTTGATACTGCTCCCACCGGTCATACACTTCGGTTGCTACAATTCCCTTCAACATTAGAGAAAGGTCTTGCCAAAATGATGAGCCTAAAGAGTAAATTTGGTGGCTTGTTGGGACAGGTATTTTTATTTCATATTCCATTTTATTATATAAGAAAATAATTTCCTATTTTGTTTTCACAATTTAACAATTTTGTTGGATCCCATGTGTATGGTGCGATAAGAAACGAAGATGTGATTTCGGGTCCCATTTATGTGATTAGAGAATTAGTGAAGATGTGATTGTGGGTCCCATATAGCTGAGGTAGATAGAAATGAAGATAGGCCGGGGTCTTGTAAAGTAATATATATTACATTCACAAAATAGATAATGGAAGAAAAGTGTTTTAATGAATAGAATCTCAAAATTCCCCATTTTTGTACGTCTAATTGTCATTTTTTATGAGATCAAGTAAATGGGATCCACCGAATAGGTCTAATTTTGGGGTTAATGAACCTTTACTTTTGTGGGTTATTAACGAATTGGTGAAATTTAATGGCAGATGACTCGTATGTTTGGTGTTGGAGAAGAGTTTGGTGAGGATGCAATCCTTGGAAGGTTGGAGGGCATGAAAGACGTTATCGAGCAAGTGAATAGGCAGTTTAAAGATCCGGTATGCATCTATTGGTGAAATGTCTAAGATACCCTTTAGTAGTAACAAAGATTAGGACAAATACTGTCACAATGAACATGGACCAATAATAATATTTAACATGAAAATATGCTGAATCGAAGAAGTTGCAAAATTCTGTTTAGTATGACAAGAACACGAGAATAATCATATGATGAACATGGCAAATGAGTAAGAGGGTGTTTGGATGTGCAATTTGAAGTGATTAATCTTTTGGTGAAATAATGTTATTTATTAAAGAACTGCTAAAAGAAATCTGGTAATGGAAGTGTGAGTAAAGCTACTTGTATATTCTTATTATATTCATTACCAAGTTAAAGAATTAAAAATTGTCAAACAGCAACACCATCAAAGATTCAAAAGTGAAAAATTGTACTCTCAAATGCAGGATTTGACCACTTTTGTATGTGTGTGCATTCCTGAATTCCTCTCCTTATACGAGACAGAGAGACTTGTGCAAGAACTCACTAAATTTGAGATTGATACACATAACATCATCATCAACCAAGTGCTTTTTGAGGAAGAAGGTACCTTTTTTCATGATTTTAGTGCTGGAAGTTTATTCATTTAAGCAGATTATCTTCTTGATTTTGAGGGTCCCAAATCTATATGTATACAACCCACAAATTGGAATATGAATTAAATGCATAAGTGAAGCTTACATCAGCTTTTAATCTTATTGTAGGTGTTGAATCGAAGTTGCTCAAAGCTCGAATGAAAATGCAACAAAAATACTTAGATCAATTCTACATGTTGTATGATGATTTTCATATTACAAAGTTGCCGTTGCTGCCACAAGAGGTAAATGATTCTTTATTAGTTATGGGTTAGGAATTTCTTGATCAACAAGTTGTATCCTGTATTCTCTCCGTCTCAAATTAAGTCATAAGCTTGACTTTTTGTGAGTAGATTGACAACCTCTTTAAGTTCTAAGGAGTTATTACAAGAATTGTTCTTCTTACAGTTTAAGAATGTTTATTGATATTCAACCATAACAAGCTTGACTTTTCAAACACAAAGCAAAAAAAGATCGTGCATCTCTTTACCAAAGACGGGACTTTTGTAATGGAAATTAACTAATCTACCCTTGGAAAGTAATCAACATTCTTCTTTAATACGCAGTTTTTTTTTCCGAATGCCTGTCATGCCCGGTTCTTATACTTTACAGCTTGGATTTCATCTAAATCATGTTGTGGGTCGTACTCTGGTCACATAAACAAGACCCGCAACATGAACATAGTTGAATAGACATGTTTAACAAACTGGTTTTTTGACAGGTTTGTGGAGTTGAAGCACTAAAAGAGTTTTCAGAACATTTCTTGAAACCATATCAACCTTTGCTTACTCGGGGCACAGTACAAGAGCTAGAACAAAGAGTCTCGAGACTCCAAGAACAACTTAAAGAAGCTGAAGCTGAACTAGAAAGAGCAAGGAAGGGGAAACAACCTATTAAAAATTAATATGTTAAAGAAACCTACAGTTTTAAGACATCAATATGCCTAACCTTGTATAATTCATGCTTTTGTTAGATTTATTTGTCCTAATTGTTTTGTAATGCCTTAGATTACAATCATTGAAGTTATTTGCACTTTTGAAAGTTACTGTTACTAGACCGTAGTTTTTTTTTTATTAAACTGATCATTCATGGAGAACATACCGTCTATTGTCAAGATTATGACATTGACGATGGTAGTAAGTGGCTAAATGATGGGTGGCAATGGGAGTTGATAAATTGATTAGATATAACCAAAACCAAAAACACACGAACCCTTCTTGCTAGTTTTAATTTTTGGCCAGATAGGTTAAAATTATATATATATATATATATATATATATATATATATATATATAAATAGATGTATTTAAAATATTTAATTCTGATGAAGCAAATGCAAACATCTGGAAAAGAATACACAGACACTGAGATAGAAAAGGAAATAATAATTAAATAAAGGAAATAATGATTAGTTAACTAGATTTTTATAATTTATGTAACAAAAGATACACAAAAGTTGAGATGGCCGAGTTGGTCTAAGGCGCCAGATTAAGGTTCTGGTCCGAAAGGGCGTGGGTTCAAATCCCACTCTCAACATTATTCTTTTTTATTACTTTTTTCTATTTTACATATGTTCACCTTTAAGAACTTAGTATGAGCCCATTTAGTCCCTAAATTAGTGTATCAAGTTCTATAAAAATGGGGCAACTAAGATGATGTGAAGTGAATTTACCACATTGTGCGATGGTTCGATTAGTAGTTGATGAGTTATTTTTACAACTACAAGTCTATGCAATAGTGCAGTATGACAAGAGTATAAATCACATTCATCGTCATTTAAAATAGAAAATATGCATCTTAATTTCAGTTCACGAATGATGTTTTGTGATCGTAAATCATAAACGTGGATCAAACAAGTAAAAGGTTGCACCTGATAAAACAGATGCTGGTTAAAGATTGTTGTCAAGAACAAGGGTTGTAAGTAAACTTACTGAGCTTTTGGTTTGCTATTGCTAGTCACTCAAAATACTAAAACAGGGGATTTGGTTAGATACATGTTATGTGAAAACTGAAAATAAAGATAAAACTCAACCAAAACAAAAGAAACCAAGCTTGTTTTGGTCGATTAAACAGTTTTGCATAGTCCATTAATGTAACCTATTTATTTTGTAAAATTATCAACCCAGGTTACTAGTTTGCGCACATTATATAGCCCAAACCATTCGAACCAAATTACGGGCTATGGCTAAAAGAACAAGAGATTTAAGGGGGTTTGGAGTCATTTGAATAAAGAAAGGTATACATATATGCAACCACAACATGAAAGATCAAACTATATGCAACCAGTAACAGCACAAACTACAGCACTCTACACACAATTGCTTATGCCCTCATAAGCTATACCAAAAACTGAAAATCTCAAGAACCCTAATCTTGAAAACTCAAAAGTTGCCCAAAAACACTAATCAAATAGTCAAATTCTCGTGAATTGCAAAGAATGACCCAACAATTTGACCACCAACATCTGGGAACTTTTCATGTCCCGGAAGAGATCTTACGTTGCCCTTTGGATCCACTTTGACGGGGTATTTTAGTAAATGTCCCCTCATTTCTGTCACCTCATCAGCTGCAAACTGTTTCCAGTTAGCTTCAGATAATGATCTCACATATCTTACACATTCAATTGATTCAGGCTGCATAAAGCGATCATCGACAAGCCCAAGATGCTCGGCCCAAATAGACATTCGGTATCCATATATCTAGGAAGGAAAGAGCACAAAAGCTAAGAAAATATTTGGTCTTAAGTGCGAACTAAAATTGGCCGCTCATGAGCATAATGTGAACATTATGTTTTCTTTTTGAACGCCGGCAAATGCGAACATTATTATGATAAAAACCCTATGAACTTTCGCTGATTTTGCACATAGGTCATATAAAATTTTGTTTATATAACTTAAACCCTTAAATTATGAAAGCACAACAAAATATATGCATTCTTTTTTACATGACTAAATCCTTAAAATATAAAAAACCCAACGAAAAGATACAATTTTTTGCATGATTAAGTCACTAAAGCTTGGACAAACTGATTAAGAAACCTGTGTGCTTTTGCGAATTTGCAGAAAATGAACTAAACTTTTGAATAATTAAATCCCTAAAATCTAGAACTTAAGGTAAGTCCATCCACACTTTATTATTTACATAATGTCCTTTTTGCATGATTATATCCCAGTATTTTTCAACATTAACAAAAAGGCAGGCCTGTGCAAATTTATCCCTAAACTTTATTCTAGTACTCAATGATGCAAGGTGCACTTAAGGCACAAAGGGCTTGCAAGGAGGAAAAAAAGCGCATATCCAAGACAACAAAAGTGCGATAGTACAGAATCTACAAAAGGAATAGAAAACTAATAATTATACTATTTACGAATATAATAAAAAAATCATATATAAATTCCTTGGGAATCAAGTCCAAAAAAAGAAGAAATTTGGTGATTTTCATTCCACATGCTTCATGTAAAGAAATTTGGCAAGGGAGGTAAGCAGGTCAAAACAAGGAACCATAAGCTTTGCAAACTTAAGAAAAGTTTCAAAAGTTCCCCCTAAACGCCCCTAAACATAAAACAAAGGTTCTTTTCTTTGAGTTTTTCAAAGTACAAGGACTTAATCATGCGAACACAAGCTCAGGACTATGTGGTAGCTCGTCGAAAACCATAGGGTTTCTTCGACATACGCCCACCACTAAAAGATATAAAAAAATGTTGCAAGTTTAGGACAAATACCTGCCCTTGGGATTCGACAGTTTTGTTTCCCAGGTATGACGAGGTTGGTAGGCTCCCATTGCAATCTCTGTGTTCGGGTTCCTCCATAGACCGTTGATTAATGCTTGCAGATCCAATGATTACATACTCATCATCAACTATCAGCCTTTTGACTGAACATAGATCATGAACGTCTGTTCTTATGAGCAAGTTCCTAAAATAATAATAACAATAATATTTAACTCAACTCAAACAGAAGTTCTCTGATGGAGGCATCAGGGGATCACTACACATAAGAATTTAGGTGAAAACTAGCAAGGAATATATGTTTTTAGCACGGAAAACACACACACCATCTAAACAATTCCCAATTCTACACAACTATTTACACCAACCTGCCACAAACGGGGCTCGAACCCTCAAGGGGAGCTCCTACTAACTTCAAATGGCTTTGCCATTGGATCCATCCCCCACCCGCATTAAGGAATATATGTGAGGCCGTGTTTTGCAAGACATAAAAATGCATTCTCTCTTCTTTTTTTTTTTGGAATTTGTTGTTTATAGGATCTTGATGTGTACATGAAAAATAAGAAACTCAAGCAGAAAAACAATATATTAATGAGATAAGAAAATTCCAAGACCCTAACTAGAAATACACTTTGATTTCTGAGGTCAAAGAGATAATCCCACAGATCTTTAATGGTATGGGCTGCTTATTGTGGTTTGAGGAAAAATTTAGTTACGTTAGTTATTTATAAAGAAAGAAAGACAGGAAGAGAAAGATGTTAGGGTTAACGTATATCACATCTCATTAGATTCTTTTTACCATGCTATTCATTTATATCATGTGTAATTCTTCATTTTATGGATCCATTTTTATTTCACCTCACAAGGGGACCCGCATCACATTCATCCTCCTCATCCTATAAGAATCATTTATTGTTTTGAGGATAAATCTAAAACTACTAAATATCCCTAACTTCAATTAATACTCATCTGATTCTAATTCTTTAAATCACAGTATTCACTTTTGAAAAAAACCGCAACCAAACACCCCTATTTTTTACTATCAATGCAGAATATAGATGAAATAATTTCATCAGCAAACGTATAGTCATAGAGACAAGTGAGGCCTACCTGTGGAGTATTTCCTGAACCATGGCTCTCATCCCCTAAATTATCATGCGGACCCATAGCTTCACGGTTCCCAAGACCAAAAAAGTTTAAATATCTTGTGGTGAATATACTTCTCGAGCTCAACTTCTACCAAAGCCTTGTAAATGGTCTCAACATCATTTGCATCGTCTTATTCTGCAAAGTTAAAAGATTATGTATATTTATTTCACCATACACAAGTACTTCAAATACATAAACAGCGCATGCATATTTGATGTTTGAGGTTCAAACATTAAACTTTAAGCATTAAGGACACAAAATCTTTAGAATTAACTTTACAACATATATTACATTTAGAAAATGTGGGTGGATTAAACTTGTAACGAGATGCATGAAACACTGAATCTGAAATCTAATATGTTTGAATTTAAAGTCAAAGCTAATATGTTTTGAATTTAAAGTCAAAGCTACATATACCTGCCAATATAGAATACGTTGTGTAGCATTGCCTGTAGGGACACCCTCTGGCCACATAGGAATGACGATATATACAGCAAACCTTTCACCCGCTCTAATTTTACTAGCAATTTTAAGGGCAATTTCCATTGGAATCAGATTGTTGGCACCTAAGAGACATAAGCAAATATGGAAAACTGTGAATAACAATATCTGAAGTGGAGTATATGTCAAAGAAATGATCCTTACCTAGGTCTTTATGTGAACTCCAGTTAAATGATGATCCAATAAAGCATTGGTTCTCAATATATATGAAATGCTGGGCAGAACGGATAGCCTTCACGTATGCCGTATGTATGCTCATATCAATCAACACATTCTTCCCACAAACCAAATTCTGTTCATAGAAGTTCACTGGTTAAAATTTATTCATTGTTGAAGACAATACTTAAGATTGGAAGTAGCAAGCTATACTACTTAATGCTTGAGGTGGAAATTTTGACCCATTTACTCATGAAAGAGTCAATTTGGGTTGCAATTTATCCTAAATGGATCAAATTAAAATTAGCTAAAAGGGGAATGGGTCAAACAAATCACTGTTTTACTCGGTTTAGATGATTAATGTAACAAATCACTTTGCAATCATAGTTAAAGAATAATTTATTTATTAAAAAATGAAATTTGGATAGCTAAAATTAGGAAATAGCAAATTGTACTATTTAATACTAGAGGTGGTAATTTCGACCATTTTACTTATAAATGGGTCGGTTTGGGTTGTGTTCTATCTTAAATGAGTCAAATCAACAAGATTCGGTAGAAGGACATGGGAAAAAAAAAGTTTGGAAGTCATCAATGTCTCTATAATGCATTCAACCTCAAAAACCATTTTACTGAGAGATCCATATTATTCTCGTAATAGCTTTTGTTTTGTAATCAAAATTAGCATTAATGCATTAATTATTTATAAAAAGTTATAAACCAGAAAAACAAGTGTTTACAGGTCAACTCAACTGATCCCTACTAAAAGGTGTCCTGTAGACCAAGGCCAATTTAACCTAGTACACAACCCGCCTAGCCCACCTATCTTGCCTCATCTAATTGATAATATTTACAAAGACCTTTACAGACCCAAAAAAGGTTTCATATCTCATACCTTGCTTGTTGCTTCACTCGGATCCTTTGGAAATCCTTTAACCGAATTTGAATCAATAGAACGGAATATGTATTCGGGTAAAGAAATTTATGATATAGAAAATATCCATGCAAAATGACGACCAAATAGTAACAATTTATTTACCTGTACATGCCACCCTTCTGGATCCTGGTCATCAAGGTAAGATTGATCATTTACACCCAAAAGTTCTGGCACCCTTTCTATTCTGAGCAAAGAATCATCATACGATGTTCTTTGTTTTTTCGAACCATGAGGTTTTGAAGCCTTTAGCCATCGTTCCTCAAAGTTGGTCAAGACATCATATGCTGCTGGACCATCGATTTTACTATGCATGTCATGCCATGGTTCTCTTGGACAACAGGCAAGATCACCCTAGAGATATATAATGGGCAGGTCAGAAGGGCTGGCCAATTGGTACTAGTCAAAACAGGCTCGGCCAGGTCTGTTAGAAACGACCCAAATTCTTCTTCAAAATAAAATATAACATAAATTTTATATTATTTCAATGATAATGTATTATTTTTTACCAGAAGACTTAATGATTTTATGCGTTAAATGAACTTTGGCCAACTTCAAGTTCAACCAATTTGACTTGTTTCCTAACAAGATAAGTTTTCCTGTTATCTACTAGAGAAAAAACCATAGCATTATTGACCCTACTATAAATTAGTCCTTATAACTTTTTTTTGATCTCTATGGTAGTAGGATTCAAAAATTTTTATCTAAGTTGAAATTTCTTATTTAGATTTTTATGGTAGTATGATTTTAATAATAAGATCTTCATAAGTTTATTTCATTTTGTATCTTTATTGTAGCAGGATTAGAAAGACCTAATATACAAAAATCTGATATTCCAGTCAATAATATTCAGAAGATAACAGTCTCATAACAACTCTCTAATACTTGAAATGATGGAACTAAAAGATCAATGTCATCACCGTGAAAGTAGGATTATGGAAGTCATCTGCATGCACTGTTTGCGAAGTCCTAAACAAGGGATGTTCTGGAAAATCATATCGGCCATCACATAGATCAAGTCCTCCAACAAATGCGAGAATTTTTCTTTTACCATATCCCGCATCTGTATCAACAATCACAGTTTTTTGGTGGTGTGTGTAGATTCCAACTTCCTAAAAGAAATTTAAAAGAATGAAATTAGAAAAAATAATGAATAAGCAAATTTCCTTCACTTTTGAATTTTAGTAATGTAGTGATTATGAGTAATCATACTTGAAGAAATTTAAATGCCCAAACGGTGGATACAGTTTAAGGAATGATGGAACATCGAAGATTTTGCAAATGATGTAGCCTCATATCTACAAAAGATCTCTAGTTATTAAGATATCAGTGTTAAATATTTGATACCAACCATTTATGTTTCATAGTTCCAAACTTCCCAACTTTTTGAAGTTATATGAAAACCATACTTGGATTATTCAGTCGTTGTATACCTGCTTCTTGACCCAGCTATCTTTTTCCTAGCTATACGAGGAACAAGAAGCACTTGCACCGAAGAGTGCTTAAAAAATCGCCGAGTTTCTTCATCATGAGTGGCCATGACTCCATCCTGAAAATGTTGAGATAGATGTGAAACTATATAACTATACCTACCTCAAGCAATTGATTATCCAATTTTGTTTATTCAAGGCGCATCTGTCACTTTTAAATAAAACATCGAAACATAGAGCTTGTAAGTGACAAAAAGTACTTACTACTTGTAGCCCAAAATGCTCCTTGATGTAGGATCACCCCAAACAAGAAGCAAACTCTCACACCTTCTTGTGATTTTAATTTCAAAAGATCTCCAAGGGTATATTCAGGAGTATTAGACGCCCCGCGGACTAATTTGACTTTGTGCCACACGGACCAACCTGTTATATAAATAAGATGTCGGGCCTTACTTATTGCATCAAATATATCATTCCAGCAAGACCCATGCACATAATGCCCGCCTTGATCAAGCTTAAAATCAGGTAGAGACCCGTTGTGCACATGTGCATCTTGATATAAAGTCACCCTCCCACCTCGCCTTAATGGGAAATAGGTCCTAGGAACTCCTACATATTGTGGGCCCGCCCCAACCCCATTATGATATAAACTCGATTTTTCGATCGAAATGAATTGAATGGAGAGTCCCAAACCTGCTCCAGGTTTGCATGGCTTTCCATTTGTACCAATTAATGGAAATAACCCTTCGATTTTAGTTCCCGAGTATATTTGTTCAACCGGAATTGCTACAACTCCTATAAGTTGAGACCCAATAACATTACTATCCTTAACAATAAAATGAACTTCAGCAGCATGATGTGCAACAGGGACGTTAAAATGTTGTTTCCAAACAGGATTTTCACAATTGCTAATTACATAAGTTGTTCCAATCACTGCAGTTGTTACAACAATGGAGACATGTGTTATTAGTTATTTTACTTATATTGGTTCCCCATAATCTACTGAAAACTTCCTCCGTTTTACGAAACAT